>JAUZNJ010036430.1:0-18487 GCA_034780135.1 Jordanella pulchra
TATATATATACGTATGTATGTGTGTGTGTGTGTGTGTGTGTGTGTGTGTGTGTGAGACAACCTTATTCACATCTTCCCTTATTACATTGTAAAAATAAACATGTAATCAAACATTTAAAAAGTTTTTTACGTCCTGCAATGTTGTTTTCCATTAATAGTAGAGAACAACTCTGAATGTTTTTTTTACATGCAAATCTTTTCCTGTTCTCATTAAATTTTATACATTTGCGTATTTGCAAAGCATACAGTTGGTGAGGAAAAACCTTTAAGGCAGAAAGGTTCTTAAAATCCAATTTTGAAAGCACTGACTCTAATATCCAGCCCCTAGAGTCAGTTACAGAAAATGCTAATGTTAAATTGTGAGCAATCTGTCTGTTAAGCTCTTACTTTAATGTGTAATTGTTCCATTGATTGTGTGGGGAAACAGCATCACAATGTTACATAAGGTACATACTCACACATACAAGCACACAAACACTTAGCCAGCAGCATGCATAATCCAGGGCTAAGACAAAAGGGAAAACCTTGTGATAGTGATCTTGTAATGGATTAGATTGATTTAATTCACTGAGCGGGACAATTTCTCATTCTTATTCCTCAAGATGTCTCTGAATGGATTTTACGTGGGAGGCCCATTCAATTGTTCTCTCTCACCTCCACATGCGAGTCTGTCAGACAGACAAGTGAAGGAAAACACAGGCAGACAAAGAAACAGAGAGACGCCGAGGGAAGCAGAAACATAAACTACCTCCACACTCGGTTCATTTGATCTCGTGAGCCTTTTTCGTTGACATTTTTCCTCCTATGAAAGGAAGTGCTTTCATGCTTTTTGGTGCTTTTATGCTTGATGTCTGCATTTCTTTGAGAGATTCTCCTTGGAGAGGGTGGCCAGTTTGGTTTCTCACATTCACTTGGAGAAAAAAAAGCTAAGAAGGGTTACTTCCAGCATTTTATCACTTTTATTGAATACTCACACAGAGATAGGAGACCCACTTTATTTATCCTTGGAGGGCTCAGTTTGAGGGCAGCGTTTTGTGCATTGCAGCGTGCTCCTCAGAAATCTTCTGGAAGTGCCTGGAAAACTACAGACCCTGCTCTCCCAAGAGAGCCCCATCTATAATAGGGCTGGCTGTTTCCCTCTGCTCCCTCGCTCCGACCCTCTCTAAACATAAATCTCTGCTCCCCAATACTGTTCTTCTACTCCTTCATTCCTGTTAGGCTTCCACATTTAACCCCCACAAACATTCACAATATCCCATTGCCTCTCTCCTTAGCAGCTTCTACTTTTTTCGGGGGGCCTCTCTCCTACATTTGTTTTTGGTTATTGCTAAATTTACTCCAGCCTTATCGAATTTTAACCTTGTCATTTTCCGTGTTTCTCTTCTTTCCACTTGGTTTGACTGCTCCTGTAATCTTGTTGCCTTTTCATATCCTTCCCTCATTTCTTTACATTGCGCTATTGTGTTCTGCATCTTTCTCCATCTTGTTTAACGGTTCTTGTTTAACCATCATCTCTACTTTCTTATTCCCTTTTTATTCATCCAGGACATCCACCAGCCACCTGTCTATGCCTCCTAGTTACAGTGCTACTCGGAATTATACATAATCCCCTCATAAGCATGAATATCATCTTAATTGTGGCCTTTTTATGGTTGATTTAAAACATTCCATGGAAAAAAGAGAGAAGTTATCTGTATTTAAAACATAAACCTTAAATGTTGTGTGGCATCTTTCCAGTACAGCAGCTTTCAATGCTACGAACAATGGACGTAATGCAAGACGCATTCCTACAAACAACTTTGTTCTTAAATCATTTATAAAAGTGATTTAGAAGGAAAAAATCACATGCACCATTTTCTCCTATTTCTGATCTTCTCTCAGAAAAGGATAAATTTCACGAGTGATCCAGACTTACATAGGAGTCTTTCGCAATCAGTCAGATGTTATCCAAACCAAGGTTTTTCACTAAATGTCTAAATTTGTTATTACTTAAAAGCAATTTTTATTTTATTAGGCTATATCGTTATGTATTATGCAGCTCTCCAATTAGAAATTTGATTTTTATTTGCTGATGACAGAACAATTGAACACTTGGAGCTGGCATGTGGGTATCCAGAGGACACTGGTTTCATTACCTCCACCAAGGAGGTTATGTTTTTAGTCGAGTTTTATGTGTGTTTATCTGTACCAAAAGTGCACCTCAGTCCAAGGAAAAATCAATTAAACTTTGGTGATGATCCACATCACAATTTGGATTAAAATTTGCAACATTATTTGGAGGAACAAGCAGACCAGAGAGTGGCAGCAGTGACTACTAACATCTTCAGCATCAGACTCAAAAAAGTCCAGAAGTATTATACTGAGGACAAAAAAACAGAAAGCAAAGAAGAAAGCAGAGTGTACAGTAAATGAAGAAGGTGGCAGCAGAACAAACACCAGAGGCTGCAGAAACATGCTGTGCCTTATTTATAAAGAATTATGAAAGAATTTTAAAGAAATCTTTACATAATGACAAGGAAAATTTGCTGCTTGGTGAAGGTCTGCGCTCTCTGAGTGGTTTTCTAGTCATTATTTTTGTTTTATTCTAACTTCTGTTACAGTGCAACCACAGCATTTACAGCTCTTGTAATTTATTCCTCACTTTATGTATTTTACTGATCCTTTAATTCTGCTCCTCAGCACTAAGTCAGCACTGTAAAAACATCGTAATTTTTATTATTTTAGCCCTCATTTTTTATGCTGCTTTTATCCACTTTCCAGTTTGGAATTCAATCTTCTCTCATTTTCTCACTTTCTTCTGCTGCTTTCACTGACATTTTACTCTCACCAAACTAACCCTTTCCCTCCTTCATACTGAAATTCTCTCTCTCTCTCTGTTCCTCCACTCCTACCCTATCACCCCATGTTATTCCACCTACATCTCTGCCTGCCCTCCTTCTTCTCCTCCGTCATCTCCATCCACAGCTCTGTTCTCATTTGGGCTGCCATATCAGCCGGATTGACGGGTGTCACTCCCTATACCAATCCATGCTCCCTCGTAAAATCTGCATACTCCTCAGTCTTGTCTATCCCCCCACCCATGAAAGATAAAACACATAGGAACAGGGGGAGAAGGGCAAAGAGGGGAGTTTTTCACCATTGGCTTACTCTGTTGGCTTACTCTATGATTTGGAGGCTTGTAGTGAGTTAGGCAACTGAATTTTGTGCAGTTTATTTTATTTATTATCTTAATTGCTGTTTCTTGTCAGTTCAAATCACACATCTCCAAACATAAGAACATCAGATGTGTCAGGTACCGCAGGGCTTTGGGATTAGGGAAAAGACACAGAAATACACAAGGCTCTGCTGGCGTGACAATGTTTGAGCCCCCGCTCTGCTTTTAAACAGGGCTTGCTATGCTGCTTTTTAATGATTTTCATTTGAGAGTACAGAGTTCTTTCGTGGAAGTTGATTTTTTACCATCCAATTAGAGCAACAGAGCAGTCAACCCGATATTCTTGCTTTCATGGCACGTTAAGTACAGCCAGCCACTAATGGCCGAGGTTCGTAGCTTTGATTTATTCTGAGGCCGCCTGAGCAAAAAATGCTCATCAGTGCTGAAACTCTCCAAAGACAGGAATGCATTAGGTTTTTATAATGTAGTTCTAGTAAAGAGTTTTAAGAACACCTTTTTTTTCTAGTTTGTATTCATGACATGTTGAGTAATAATTAAACGTTAGCTTCTGCATCTTGACAAAGGGCAAACACTGGTAAGAGTCAAAGAACCTCTAAAGTTAACTTTTAACTATCCGCAGTTGATGTCTAAAAAATCTGTCAAATGGATTAAGAGGAACTTTATTACAGAGAAAGCCAGGTGATGTAAGGGAATACTCTGTAGCTTTGAAAGATAAGGATCTGCACTTAAATCTGTTAAGCAGTGCAGCCTTTAAGTTTTATTGATTGGCTCAAATCAAATCTGAAACAAATGACTTTTGAGGTAACAGTTGGAAAGGTATGTGCCAATTATGAAAGTTTAAAAATAGAATTTAACGCTGTTCCTCCATGAGAGTCTGCCAACTCTCAAAGTAGATATTAATATATCTTCATAAATACATCTATATCATACATCCAAACTTTGCTTTGAAAGTAGGGTAAAGCACTTAATTGCACGTTAGAGCAGTAGAGACATACTATATAGAGTAACTGACAACATTTCACAGACCAAGGTCCATAAAGATTTAAATAAGAGAATTTAGCATGGAAGATCATGATTGGCAAAGACAGAGTCCTGACCTCAACTTAACAGATCATCTCAGAGGTGCGTTAAGATGGAAACTGTGAGGCAGGCTCTTATGTGCAACATCAGTGTCTAAATTCACAAATATACATCTGGAAGACTGGTTATAAAATTCCATAAAGACACTCCTGAAGTTTCTGGAAAGTCTAAGATTACAGCAAAGGATAAGTCAATATGACATAAAACCCTTTGGATTAAGAATGGGATGTCATCCAAATTCATATTTGCCAAACCAGATGAGCATATTCTATGAGCAATATAGGGTTTTTATTTATTTATGCATTGAACAGAAAAGTGAAAGCATCATATAGAAAATGCTTGTAGATCTTAAAATCTAAAACTTCTTGCATAACAGTTGACAGATAAATACTCAATACCGGATTTGAAAATTGCATTTTGTTAAATTGTGACTATATTGAGAATGCAATTAATTTCCCAGCCCAACTTATGTGTTTAGATTTTGATACAAAACGTATGAACCATGTTAAAAATGGACTATCCCTGGTCTCTAATCAATTTCTGATACTGTAGGAAATGTGCTGCGCTTTTGGTCCACAGCAATATGAGTTCAGTGAGTAGGAAGCTTTTCTAAACCCTGATATTCATATCAACTTAAGAGAGCTGAACAGAAAGAGGTTAAAAGCTGCTGTAGCCAAGGGACGGCCTCCCATTCCTTTGGGGATTAACAAAGTTATTAATATTTTGACCTAAAGCCTGATCTTGGGTCGATTCTATCAAAAGCATCAATGGAGGAAAAAACAAGCTTATCTTTTCAATAAATACTTTTCTCTAAATATATATTATGAAACAAATCTTCTTTTATGAAACAATTTAGGTAAAATTTGATGAAATTATGCATTGTAATATTGGAAAACTACATGCCTTTAATATAATCTCTACATTCCATAAATGGTGAAAAAAAAGGTATGACTTTATCCAAATCCCTTCCAATCTAGGAGTATTTCTGTTGTTTGATGATTTAGAAGAGGATTTAGACAACTGCTTGAGAGCTAACCTCAGGGAGCTTTTGTCGTATCCAAAAGAGACAATAGATTGCTGGTCTGGGAAGCTTCTTCATCATCATGAATAATTACTAGTCGAGAAATCCTGAAGTTTAAACTAGATGTTTTGGATACCACTTACAAAGTATTGTGATGGAAGGCAGATCATTTCAGGAATCTTAAGGAAGTCTGGTTACTTTTAACATAACACTTTTGTATCATGAGAATCCTATGCAAGGCTCTTAGATGGCCCCGGAGCCCAATTTAGGTGTTAATCTTTTGCTTATATAACCCATCAAACATTGATGGTCCAGCTGGTTTGCTGTCTGAGGCAAAAAGCTCCATCTCCTCTGTCACTACTTCCTGAGCTCTCCTGTTCGGCCTCTGTTTATCCTCAAACATCCCCTCTTGTCAACAGATTAGGACTGAGCCCCGCTGTCTCTTCTTTTCTTCATCTCCCCTCGCCTCCATCTCTCTGTCTTATGGCCTGTCTCTTTCTATCTGAGTCCTGCCATGCCCTTGTGATGGAATAAAGGAAAGAGGGAGAAAGGGGAGCAAAAAAGTGGATGTATGTGAAAAGGAGAGAGGAGAAAGAGAGGACAGGTGCTTGCAGTGCAGGAATTGCTCCGGTTGCCTCGGTTGCATGATCAGGCAGCAGAAATGTTCAGCTCAAGCAAAACTGCTGTTTGAGAATCGAGAACGAGACTCTTCGCCTGTGACCAGACCATTGCTGGCAGCGCAGTGGCAACTGGCGACATATCAGACAAACATACAGCGGTAATTATAGGAGCCCACAGATTATGCCTGGTCAACCACGCGGAGATGTGGTTCGTTTGTGTGAGAAAGCCACCAGACTGAGCAGTAAATCAGGACACTTACAGAGAGGCAGCCTGAGCTGTCAGTGGCAGAGAGGCAGGCAGTAGACACCTGGAGGAATCCAAACAGGCTAAACACACATTAGGCTGCAGCTGCTGGATGTAGGGGATGGATTCACGCTGATCACATTTACAGGCTTACACCGGCTCAGCAGGAGACACCGATGCTCTGCTCTATTCTCCTCAGTCTGCTCTCTCCTTTCTTTGTTCTGCTAGTTTGGTTTTGTCCTATTCTGCTTAGTCCTTTCCAATTTGTATGTCTTTGGATCTTTTCATTTTGTTCTACTTTTTATCTTTGTGTCAGACATTACTCTGCCATGAGTATATTTTCCTCTATTGTGTTTTGTATTGCTTGAATGTTTTATCTCTGTCAGGTCTTTTTTCTTTTTTCCTTTATGTACACCCTCACTTCAAATACCTCTGATCTACTTCATCCCTGTCTGTTGTTATTTAAGCTATCAAAAAGCAAAATACCCAAACCAAAGTTATTTTACTGTTTCTTTGATAAACACTATAGTAGACAATGTTGAAATGAACTATGTTAGAGGTTTGTTACAGAACATCAATGACCAAATAGAAACAAAGACAGAAGAAAGAAGCAGAAAGGCCATAGAGAAAGACACTGAGAAGTTTGTGCAATGCAAGGTTACGCAACAGTATTCCCATCTTATTCATCTTACAAATTACTGTTCAAATTATCCTCCGCAGATGGAAAACATATGAAATAACCTATTGAGATATGAACGTGAATGTAAAGCGATAGGAGAACATTTATCTGATCAGAGAAGCATCTGAAATCCACATGGTAGCTCTGGAGTAGCTACAGAGATCGACAACTTGGGGGAAAACATCTTTCATCAGAATAGCTATTACTTTTAAATTCAGAAAATAGAAAGCCTGTTCTGTGGAAACCATTTTATGGAGAAAGCCATCAGCAGTCTTGACTATAATTATCAATAAGAAAGTTCAGGGACTCGTCAAACACGATGCTCAGGCCAGAAGAGACTAAATCTACCTTAGGCTTATACAAAAAAGATGTGAAAAATTATAACAAAAACACTGTAATGGCAAAGCAGATTTTACCTCGGTAAGTTAGGTGATCAGTTTTTGGTAAATCAAATAGAGCTAAACAAAGCGTGATACTAAAAATAAAATGCCAGACGCTGTGAAAGACTGTAGACTGGGGTGCACATTCACCAATAGTAAACATACTCCCAGAGTTTTGATAGGATTGTTTGGATTAATGTGTTAATGAATAAATCTTTGGTCAGACCAAGATTTATAGACAATACCTTAAAGCTAACATTGAGGGACAGTACACCCGGAACAAAAAATAGAAAAAACAAGGGGAAAATGTTTCTAGATTTCTAAATGTGCAAATCTTCTAGAGTAAGCATGCCCAAAGTCAGTCCTCGAGGGCCGCTGTCCTTCCTGTTTTAGAGATTTCACTGCTTCAACACAGATGATTTCCATTGATAGCTGATTAACAGCCTTTTGCTGAACTGCAATCATCAGACTCAGCTGCTGAAGCAGGGAAACCTCTAAAACCTGCAAGACAGCGGCCCTTGAGGACCAACTATGGGCTTGCCCGTGAAAAGTGGTACTACCTAGACATAGGAAATAAAAATAAAAATGCAGCAAAATGCAAAATTTCATCTGTAATAAAATCTAAAAAAATCAACAGCCTTCCACTTTAATAAAAGGCAATAAAGCTTTAGGTTGACAAAAGCAAAACTATGGAAGGGTAAAGGGAAATGGATGCTTTTGCAAGTCACCGCAGACAGTAATCAAATGTTTGCACTGATATTTACTTCCTGGTAAGTTTCCCGTCCTCACTATAAAATTAAACAGTAAAGTCAAACTGATCTTCCTCATCCATCATGTTCCACTGAGGTGGGCAGGTGTGCTTCAGCCTGGGAGCTCCCCTGACTGACTGTCCAGGCAGATCATCGTCTGTGGTTCATCACACCAGCGACCTGAGGCAGCAGGGACCTAGGTGATGCTGGCACACACACATACACACACACACACACCATAGCCTTTATAAGGCCGAACTGCTCACATTAGACCACCTCAATAAATCACTCCTGTCTTCAGAGGCATGACTGCTCCCAAATTCATACACACACTCAGCCTGTCTTGGCTTACTGGGTGAGACTGTGTGTATGTGTGTGTAGAGGGAGAGAGGGTCTGGAGCAATCTATCAAGACAATCGATAAATAGGGGCATTAATATTAGTAATAGGGCTCTTCTCCAGTCCAGTGAATATGTCTCAGCCTTTAAAATAAAATATGAATTTTTCTTGGCACCTCAATGGAAGGCCGTTCATGTGCGCATGAGACTCTACCTGAATGCAAAGAAGATGCACTCACACTTACTCATACACACATAAGCTTACTCTCTCTAGGGAGACCTGCGTTGCTCCTTTCACTCTCACCACACACACACAATTGCATAGCAGTGTGACTGTGTGACTGAAGGCATGCACGTGTCTGGCGCGTGCGTGCCCGTATTGAAAAATGATCCAAAGAGCCCGATGTTAAAGCCCAGCGACTAGACTATGCATTTGATCCTCGCCTCATCAATCATCCCTGCACTGACAGCTTATGCGCAAATCTCGCGTGCACGGGCGTGCGTAAGTGAGCCTTCGTTGCCTTGACCCGCACCATATTTGTTCAAACCAAATCTATCCATTCATGCGTTTTAAAGGTCACGTCAAGGCAATGTCGTGTGCAGATGGTCCAGATCTCTGCCCACGGATGGAAGTGGCGTCTGCGTCTAAGTCTGAGCAGATACATTGAAAAAAGAGAAAAAGGAAATATTTGTGTTTCCTTCCCTGTTGGCCTGGTCTGTGGAGATGTAATTAGGATGTACAAAGTAACGAATATTTCAAGCAATACTTCCACACGCAGCCATGCGCGTGAATTCAATACCTGACATAAAAACGCGCATGAAACCCTCGGAGCGCACAGTGGCAAAAAAAGAAAGAATAAACAATTTTATACCGAACTTTATGCTACTGCCCATCTTTGTTTTCACCCCGTTTCACCATCTTTTACTCACCTTTGTTGAAAGCGAGTGCCAAAGTTAGGATCCAAAAGCCAAGCATGGTTCAGCCAAGCGCATTCAGAGTCCTCCCCTCGGCTCTGTTTCCCCTAAAAGACACCATCAATTCCTGCAGAGCGGCTGAGTTTAACAGGAATCCTTTCTGAGTCATAAGAATAAAACAAGATACGTTTGAAAGAAAAAAAATCTCAAGCCTTTTTTCCTTTTCCCCAACTACTTCTCACTTTTCCCATGCGTAAAATGAATCTGCCTCCACTTTGTTAGTTGTTTTGTTTGCTTGTTCAGTCTGCAGCCTCTATCCCCACCGCGCTCTAGGTTCCCATTTAAACAGTTCCGAATTCCTTTCTCCCTCTTCTAACCCTCCGGTCTCTGTGTGTCTCTCCCCCCCTCCCCTTTCACAGGCAATCAGTGGCACACATCCCCTCTCCCATGTACTACGAGCACCTCCACGCCTCCCCTCTCCAAATCTCAGTTAATGCTCCACGGAGGAGAAGGAGGCGCTGCTGCGACGGCGCCGGGGACCATACATTCCCAACATTAAACTTCGACTTCACAATCTTAAAACAAACAAACAAACCCCCCCCAGAATATTACGTTTGACGTTATTAACAGGAGGAGAGTTAAAACAGGAGGAGAGTGATTATTTAAAAAAAATTGCCAGCTGATTTGTATCGTTTTGTTATGTTCTTACGCATTTACAGTTATTTAAATGTAAAATAACCATAAGGTTGAGAATGTTTACATTTTATAATTATAGGAATATTCTGGGTAAACATTTGTAATCTTAGTTCCACTCTGTGGTAAAACAAGTTTTAGCAATCTTGTGTTACGTACCGTGGGTCTTTGTGTCTAAAAACAAAATACTACATAATAATAGCTTTATCATTTCAGAAAGAAAAGTAAGAAAAAAAAATGACAAAAAACACTTTTAATATGTTTTATCGAGATGAATTGAAATATCTCCCTGAAAATGCTCTTTTAGCATTAAATTGGATGTAAAAACATAAAAGCGTTTTTTTCCCACATAATTTGCAGTATGAAAACCAAGATTTGACTTACTGCATTGTACTGCCCTCTGGTGGACACGTCTTGTGGCTGCAAGGGACAAAACCTGTGATGGTCTCAATAGGGTTGGACAATAATTCATTACTAATATAAATGGCAATATCATGTCATCCAATAACGGTAATATGACATTTCCAATATTTCAATACACAATAACGTTTTTGATTAAAGCATTTGTCACTGATGTTACAGGGATTTATTGTATGTGTTTTGTTTCTCATAGCAAATATATCCAAGAGTTGTATCAGAGGAGTTTTATAAACATTGCAAAATGATTGCTATTAGCGCGTATAGGCATCTGTTATGAACATGTTAAGCAGTGTGTCTGAGGCTTTTATTTTTTTATATCTAGGTTAAAATTGTATTGTATCAACTGAAATTAACAAGTCTATTGTTTTATAAGTTTGGACCATATCGTCTAGCCCTAGGTCTTAATAACTTCTTTAGTGGGATGTTGTATTTTTATTGTACTGCCAGAAACAGCCTAACAAAAGGTCCAAATGTAAATTTATTTATTTTTATTAATAATCCATTGCCTACTCATTTTGACAGCAGACTACTACCTAAAAGAGGCATTAAATGCTTAGGAAACATTTCCCTTCTGTGAGACTATAAAGAGATCTTTTCTTTCCTTATCTACTATGATCTGGTTGAATTGTCTCTGTAAAGTGCCTTGAGATGATGTTTTTTGAAATGGCGCTGTATAAATTTACTGATTTGAATTCAACTGGTTGTTTTTAAATATAAATCTTATCCATATAAAATTGATAATAAATAGAACTTATTATGCTAAATAACAGCATAAAAGAATAGTTTGATTTTTGTCATTTTAAATACCAATTCATGAATTTGCTGAAAAATGTTTTTTATATTATCTTTATGTTTAGTTTTGCATTTTCCCCATCAATTCTCACGTTGCCTTCTTCCCTAAGACTAAACTTAGGTCTTCCGAATAAATGCAATTTAAAGCAATTCTCTCAAATCAAAAAGAACCAGTAGCAAGCAGATGAAATTAACCCAAATTCTTGTTTATTGAAGTCAACAACTCAACTTATAACAAAAAAAAAATAGGAAGAGAAAAAGAAAGCCAAATATTTATTTGTGAAAACATTTCAGCCAGCAGTTGTAAACCCCATTACATCATCTTTTGGGGTTTTGCACTGATGACACTGTCTGCCTTTTTTACAAATTAACACACACAACAGCACTATTTCCATGTGACATGAATATTTACCCGAAAGGAAGACTTATCTAAATAAAGAAAAAAAGGACTTCTTAGTTCATGGAAATAAAACCGTTTTTTTGTGACGCAACACAATAAGAGTGTCTCTGAAGTCTGTTTTGATCATTTCATACACACTCACAGGCAAACACAAGCACACACACACACACACACACTTTAGTTCAAATACACCACAGGAGCAGACGGCCTGCTGTGTATGTTTGCGTGTGTTGATGCACCCACGGTGTGTGTTTGTGTGTGTTAAGTGTTTGTATGGGTATGTAAGAATTTCCAGTAAAGGCAACACTATTTACAGGAAAATTTAGAAAAGTGGTTGTTGAAACAAGAAAAAAAAAGCAAATACTACAATTCTACCGTTCAAATTTTGGGAAATCTAAATAAAATAAGATAATCAACCAAACTGAAAGTAAAACACTGATGATTATACACAGCCTCTGAAAAATTCTGACACAAAATAAATGGTTTCTGCTACAAAACGGGGAGAGAATATTATAGGCAGCTAGTTTTCTTGTGCCTACTGACTGGGGGCGTGTTATCCTAAAACTGACCGACGACAGAGAAGAGAAGTGATGCTTTGCTGGCACCTGGTGACAGTTAGTCACTATCACACCAAGGCTTGGAAACATAGTTGCACTGAGTGCACACCTCAGTTCAACAAATGCAGATTTTCCTATTGGAGTGTTAGAGCGAAGAGAAAAGAAAAAAACAAGATTCGTACTCTGTCAGCAGAGCTGAGGAGGTTCCTGGCTGATTTATCTGGGACATGGCTTATGTTTGCAGAACAGAGGGCAGCAGCTAGGTCTCAGGAGGTTGGCTTGTCGGCACTTCTCTTCTCCAGCAGTATCTACACTTTCCAACCATTTCTCATGCAAGCTACATGCTAGCACATTAACTAAGACAAAAGACAGACAATAAATTACAGGCAAATACAGGTCCATTAGTTTTTAAAAAGACATAATACTTTTAAGTATGAGGCAAGTAATTCCTCTCTCCAGCATGAGCAGAGTAGACTGAGGCTAAATACAGTTCAATGCTAATATCATTGAAGTGTGCAACAAGCTCTCTGAGACAGAGCTGATCCTCTGGTCTTCAACCATAACAGGAATGAAAAGTTGAAACAGACTATTTCAAATTAAAAAGAATCCATAAAAAACCACATATATCAGCTATTCCTACTTGGACCCATACAGCAGTAGTTTCCTGACCCTAAGAGCCAAATAACCTACACTTTTAAATAAGTCCTTGATCCAGAATCAAGTCTTTCAAAGGCTGCATCCTTAGCATGTAACCAAGTTCCCAAGAAGCCAATTAAGAATCTATACAATTACATCTGTAGAAGCAGTAGTATCGTGCCCCATTTGCTCATTTTGGCCATATAATCACAGAGATGTTGTAGTGAAAAAATTGAAAAATGTCAAATTTTTCTTAACGTTAATATTCTTGAAAGTTTGATCATTGAATGTCTATGTTTTATTAGAAATAATCAAGGCTTATAATTGGTGGAAGCTTGTAATAGCTGCGATCCAGGAAAGTGCACAGCTGTTTAACTCTTTTTTTATGGGTTAAATCACATCTCTCTCAATTATTCCTTATTTTGTTTTCATGAGACACCAAATGTAAGTAGGGGACGTTAATTACTGTAAGACACATGTTGACAGTGTCAAAGGAACTTTGAGATTCAGCTCTTTTACAATGTTTAGTCTAGCACTACTTTAGCCATGCTAAAGTACAACCAGCACTGTGGTATTTGAATCCCCATAAGCTGTACTCAGGTTTTAAAAGGGAATAACTGTGATTCATAGCTGATAAGCCAAAACCAAACACAGAGGTGTTTAAGCCACAAAACAACATTCACTTCAATCTGAAACTTCTCAAATTAGCATGTTTTTAACACTGAATCAAAATCAGAACCCTAATATCAAATGTTTAAAAAAAAAACTATGTTTATTCTAAGCAAAAATAAACTTGAAGATAAACAATGAATTCACCCCAAGCCAACACACAGTAGAGTTTGTTGATATGATTTCAACACATGCCGTACCAAAGATTGCATAGAGGACTTTGTCATCTATTGGTCAAAATCAAGTTATGCCCTATTTAGCTAATTTTCATGCTCAGTTCCTAAATTAATGTTATTCATATATATTCCGCATTAACATCAACAAATCTCTACCTAGTTTGAAATTTGTTTGACAGAACAAAAAAAATATTTCATATATAAACTGTAAATTAATGAATATAATAATAATGAATATATACTGTAAATTCATACAGTAATTAGTTTGCTGAGTGGCAAGATAATTACTGTAAGCATCAGTAGGTGACCACTTTATTTTTCTTAAAACTTCTCTTTGGGATGAATATGTTCACTTACAAAGGTTGCAGTACACAGTTTTGGTGGAAGATTTAATGAGATTAGTAGAGGCAGAAGTGCAATAAAACATTTATTATTTTGTCTTAAACAGATCACAACTATATTGGATATTGAGGTTAGAGTGTTGAGAAGTGTCTGACTTTATTTCTTAAATTGCAGACTTCAGAGGCTCTTCCTGTCATTTTTTTCCAACTGGTAACCACGAAATGTAATCTTCTGAAAGCAATGGAATGAAAAAGTAATTCCCTTATCCTAAACGAGAATGAAGAAAAGTCCTGATTCACTAGTTCTCTAAAAATCTTGCGTCAGCATGGTGGTACTTTGTAACTTTAATATTCGCAGAAGTGGCATTAGTCAGAAGATGTTTGAAAATTGTTGATCTAAAAGATGTAGGACGTTGGAGTCTGGGGACCAGGGTTGGGGTACCACTGGTATAGGGTATTATTTTGAGGAGCTGAGCCAATCCCAGCTGTCACAAGATGAAAGGCAGAGCACACCCTGGATTGGGTAATGGTCCATCAGGGACCAGGGCTGAAACAAGGAGATGGAAAAGGATGATGATATTTTCGCACACACTCGCAAGCTAACTGCATCTTCTCTTTGGACTTGCAGTTAAACGCCTGAAAGAAACTCAGGCAGTAACAGGATGAAAATGCAAATATCAAGCAGCAAAAGACCAATTTGTTGTGAAACTAAGATGCTTTACTGAGCCGGTGACAATATAAGGCTGCAAATGCCAAAAAAACTGACAACTATTTGCATCAACTCAGTCCCTTAACATATCACTCAACAACTCTCAATAAAAACTACCAGGACTCTGTTAGGTAGCAGAAAATACTTGATCTTGATATTTTCAGAGGGTGGTTCGCAAATTGATAACTGATTCATCCTCTACACAGTCCCTCAGTACCGCAGAGAGCTATGACCACACAGCTACTGTATGTTTCTGCAGCCTCCTCAAGGAGACAAAGACTGGCAAGGAGATTTTGGACATTGATCTGAGATGGAGGGAGGGGAAGGAAGGAGTGACGAGAGGAGGGGAAACGGGGTGAAGGTGGATCAGGACACAGACGGCTTGATTGATTAAAGTATGAAAAGAAATCGACGAGTGGGGTGGGGTTGGGGATCAGGGGAGTTGGTAGAAGAGGACATTAGGTTTCCTAAATGACTTTCTTGAGGCTCGAAGCAGCCTGAAACCCCCAGCTCGCCAAACACAGCCTTGGCATGTGTACAACCTGCAGCCAGATCCTCTTAGTTAGATTGCAATCAATTTCCATGCTTGGGCCAATTGGGGCTCGCAACTGCCAAGACTAAGTCTCAACCTTAATAAAGCTGCATTCATTTATGGAAAGCTTTCACTACGCTGGCGAATGAGTCCTGCTTACACAAGAAAACCATGGCGGGAAGGTTTTTTTTTTCCCTCTCCTTTTGCCAGGAACTTAGTTTAAATGCATGTAGACAGCCCTGTTAGGTCCTGTGAGTATTTTCTCAACCCTGAAGCAGCAAACATGGCAGGTTCTTAGAAAAAGCCAGTGATGCCCCTACTCAATGGATTTAGATCGAGATGGTGTTACCAAGAAAGACGATCTGAAGGTGAGAGTTAGGTTTAGCAGGCTCCATTTGAAGGAAAACTACGTGAAAGACATGAAAGAAAGACCATTAAAACCCTTCTCAATGTGTGTTTTGCCAACACTTTGCTACAGATTACAGGTCAAGGTTTGACAGCACAGGGAGAAACTGTGCGCAATAAGAAACAAAGAAACTACTTAAAAATGGCAAAATCAAAAGACTTTTTAACTGACATACAGGCAGACACTGTAAACTGTTAACACTGACGGTAACACAAGACGCTGGCAGGAAATACAAAATTCTCCCCCAAAAAATCCCCCCAAATAAACAAAACGAAACGAAATTTAGAAAACACAAAGAAACCAATAGGAAAACCATTCTTTGTACAAATATTTGCAGTTAAGGTTAGGTTTCATCGCAACAATGTGGTTGTTACATTTTTTTCTAGCCCAAAGATAATGATCATTTTGACTCTGTATTTTCACGCATGTAATAAAAACAGGCAGGCTTTTTTTTTTCTACTTTATTTTTGAGTATATAAGTTACTGTGAGGCAGTAACGGGCTGTATGAGAGATGACAGAGGGCGCTGAAGAATGACTGAATGCAAAAAATAACAGAACAGAGAGTGTATTTACAACACACCGAACGCTTTCTGATAAGTAAAAAGAATGCTATATAACTCTATATTTATATATTTATAGATATTTATATATGTATAGTGGAGGCCTTGGGCTTGGTAGCACAAGGTAGGAATGCTATTTTTGCAAGTTTTTGTGGTGGTGCGTCGTGGAAAAATCTGATCGTCTGCAGGAAGAGGTTTGATGGCATAAAACCATTAAAACAAAATAGAAAGAGTATAGTTTTTTTTTTCAGTCAATAATTTTGTTCTTAATTATTTTAAAAGGGATTCTGCATGATTTGGATAGAGAAAATGAGGACAGGAACATGAAGGGGGCAGACTTAGTTTGGCCTGCAATGTGGAGGAGAAAAGAGGTTGTGAAAATGTTGGAATGTGGTTTACAATTTAGCTTTTTTACTGCGCTGACAGTTGGGGAAAAAAAGGGATGCTTGAGGATTTGATAATGTACCAGGATGTGTTAATAGGAAGCTCGCCTTTGTTAATCTGAGCATCTACGAGCAGAAAGAAAGTCTGTGCAGAAAGAAAAGATCAGAATCATGTGTTTTTCTGTGTGTGCGTTGTGTGTAACTTCAGTTCATCCAAATGTCAGTGCAAAAAATCTCTCTTCCCTGTATCAATGCAAAGGGGGTAGTTGAAGCTTTGCCCACAGTTCTTTACTTCCCTACCCTGCAAACATCCCTGCAACAGAGTAAAGAACCGAAGCATTGTGAAAACAAATGGAGGTTTTTTTCTCTTTCCTCCAGCTTAATCCTCCATATTTTCCTCTCCTAGCTTTCTTCCCTCCCACCACTCTGTCCCCCCACCCATCTAGATGAAGTACTCCTTCTTTTCCTCGGCTCCGGAGTGGCCTCCCTCAGCATTGATGATAGCTGTGTCGGCGTCAGGCGCGTCGTCGGAACCCTTGGCCTCATGGGTCAGATACGTTCCTGCGGGACAAGGGAAAAAAAACGTGACTCGGTGAGCTGGAGACTGAGGGGACAGAGGGTGGAGTAATATGACTGTAGAGGCTGTAAAGACCACCACTGGGAGAGTAGAAATCCAGTAGGAAGGGAGGTTTAAGATAAGATTGTGTCAATATGTTTCAGTGTGGTTCCTAAGCTAATACTATGAGTGCTTTTTGTGACTCTTTGTTTTTCTGGTGGTTTAAGTGGCTGAATTACTGTGGCAGAGACTGAGAGACAGAAAATTAGGCCAACAGAAACACCAATCAGAAAGTTAATTACATTTTATATTTACTGCCCCAAATGTTTTCAGCTATTTGTTGTTCACAATATTCAGATTCAACATTTCATCATTACTATAGAGCTGTTTTATGGGAGATAAATTCCTAAAAGGATATTGATGCTGTGGACTTTGGACATAGCAGTGCTGGGAATGAGGTCTGGTTGTTTTTCCCCTACATTCCAATTAAGGATGTGGGAACAACCCTCCCACTTGTTTATGTTCCTTTAAACTAGTAAACTGATTGTAGGCACCAGCAAATCCTAAGTCCTCTAATGGTCCTGATATATTTTTTGTTTGTTTTACTGCATGCCAAAATATTCTAGTAGCATGCCTTAAAAACCATTGTCTTATTTATCTTATAGCAAATAATACCAAAAGTACCAATACTGATTGCCCTTTCTTTGTAAGAACAATAGGATTGTTTCAGCAAAACACAACAATCAAAATTAGTTTTTTTTCTTCATAAGGTTAATATTATACATACTAGGTTTAAATTACTTAGCAGAAAACTTTTAAATGTAAGGAAAATTTATTTAAAAGCACTTTTCAAATCATAAAATGAAGTAAAAAATATAAATACATGACCAGGGGTCAGGAACACATTACTCCTGTTTTAAAATCGTTACATTGGCTTCCTTTGTGTTTCGATTTTAAGATTCCTTTAGTGGTTTATAAATGTCTTAATGGTCTTGGGTATAGTTATTTATTGAATCTGCTTTTAAATTATGAGCCTTTGTGGACCCTGAGGTCCTCTGGTACCGGCCTCTTAGCTGTTCCCAAACTCAGGACCAGAACATATGGGGAGATTTCATTCCACCATTATGGAACAGCCTGCCTCAGAAACTCAGGGCTGCAGAGACAGTTGATGTTTTTTTTAAAATAGGCTCATAATCACCGTTTTAGCTTAGCATTTACCTGAATTTGATCTATTTATTTATTTAGATATATTTACCTACTTACCTTTGCTTGTTGCTTGTTTTATTCCACTATTTGCTTTTTAATAACTCTTTTATATCTACTTTTATTCTTGTTTTTTGTTATTTATTCCTATTGTCTTTAAGGTTATTTGATTTTATTTGTTTTTATTAGTATTCAGTGTTTCCTCTTGCTGTCCTCACTGTCTGGGGGGGGGGGGGGGGGGGGGCAGGGGGGC
>JAUZNJ010036430.1:18497-36364 GCA_034780135.1 Jordanella pulchra
CCCCCCCCCCCCCCCCCCCCCCCCCCGGGGCCGGCACGACTGCCCCGGGGACGTGATGTGAACCCTGGCTTTCCCTGATCTGGGAGTGTGTGATCTGTGCTGGCGCTCCCTATGGTTGTAGTGGGGCTGACCTCTGGTGTGGACAGATCCCCAAGGTACCACTTCCTCACAACAGCGTCAAGCCAGTTTTTTTTTTTTACTTTTATTTTTATTTGAGTGAAGGAATTAAGGGGTTAGAGTTCATGTTCCTGGTGGGTAGGTACTGTTTGTGTGTGACTATGAGAAAGGTGTGTATGCTTGTTCTCCTTCTAACAATGTAAACCTTTTGATGGCTTGTTTTTAAACTGATTTTATCTGGTGAAGCACTTTACCATACAGAGAGACAGAAGCAAGTCATTCCACAAGGAGTCTGGCAGCAGTGTTTTGTATAATCTGTTGTCTGTTTAGGTATGACTTATTGGAACATGATAACAGAATTACGGTAGTCAATGAAAAAAGAAAAAAAAAGGCATGAATCGTAATTTCAAGATCAACAGTAACCAAGTTTTTAAACACCTCTGGATGTAGTTGGCTAACATGAAACAGGGTTGCTGCAGCTGATTTATATTGGTTATATTTCCTGTACTGTCAAATTTACTGAAACCGATGCCACTGCTGCAGCGTTGGATGCAGGAGTTTGCCCTGCAACCAGAGGGTCATCGGTTTGAAACCACAGTTCTAAATCTCAGTGTCATTGTGTCCTTGGGCAAAGCTTTTCACCTGCATTGTCTACTGATGGTGGTGCCTGTTTACAGCAGCCTAATTTCTGTCTGTGAGCCCCAGGGCAGCTGTGGTACAGTGTAGCTTGCCACCATCAGTACGTCACTGTGTCTGTAAATGGGTTGAATGACTGAATGTAGGGTAAAGTGCTTTGTTACATAAATACAGAGCATTTACCATAAAGCACTGCATGTTACAGAAAACAGAAACCCCCTGATTTCAGTGATTGTCTCAAAGTGTTGCTCAACAACATTTTAGTTGGGGAGTTCCATCAGGCTTGTTTACTTTACTATTCTAAATCAGTGTCATGATTTCAAATTTTTATTATTTTTACTTATTCTTAGTTTTGTCAATTTCAATTTGTTTAAGTGGGAACTATTTTTAATTGTATGTCAATTAAGCACCTCGATTGCAAAGTAAATTAAATCTGGAATTCAGTAATGTAGCAGCTTAAGTATCTATAAGTATGACTTCTTCGTTTTCTTTAAGGTAGCGAGGTTTTGTCCTTCTTTAGGTCATCATTTGACTTGTGTCAAGGGCTTCAGATTTTAGTCATCTCTCTTTAGCTAAGGACCAGGCTTTAAAGAGCTCCCAAGATGACACAAAGAACTGTATGGTCATTTAGATTCTGCTTGTCAGTTGGCTCAGCTAATTGCAAGGTTTAAGCAACACATAAAACAGCAGGCACCCCAGTCTCCTATGTGAGATCAGCCTTACAGTCTTTTAATATCGCTGTAGAATATTTCAATAGCTATTATAGAGATTTAAAGTAACAGGCAACACAAAATAATGAATAATGATGAAGCAGAGGAAAATGTTACATTATACAGGGCACAGCTCAGAATAGATGCGGAAGAAAACAGCTGTAATTATGTTTTTGCAGTTCTTGTTTGCTGCAGGTTGACCCATCCCCCCTCAGTTTTAAGTGTTTTGTAACCTTTAGCAGGTGTTCTTTCACAGTCACCTTATATTTACTGATAAAAAAAAAGCACAACCGTGTGCCATGGTGGGAAGGCTGTGTCCAGGGTAATGCGTGTCGCCAACATAGCAATTAGGGTGCAAACTAAACAGGAAAATGTTTCCCAAATCGACAAGAAAACCTTGCTCAATATATTTCCTTGGTACCCTACATGGCCCGTGTCACATTGCAAACAGGATTTCTTGTTGTTTTTTTCAACAATACCTTTCTTCTTGCCCTTCTTGCATAAAGGGTATATTTACAGAATGCACAACTATAACTTGTTTTGTCAATAGAGGCTCCCTACTACTTGCTGCAGCTGCTCCAGACGGTCAGGTCTCGTTAGGTTTGCATGTGTGTCACGCTCTTTCAGTTTTTGGACTGAACTGAACAGTGTAAAAAAATCAAAGCTTGTGGTATTGGTTTTAACCTAACCCTGATTTAAACTTTTCCAAAACTTTATATCTGACATGTCTGCTGTCCATCTTCCTGCTTGTTTGATCTACAAATATGAAGGCTAGAATTTCTTTGCAGAAATGTTTATTTAGGTATATCATACTAAAAAGTGATGAATACAAACTATTGTCACCCATTTACATCCGTAATCAATTGGAAACTATGTGCAATATTTCCTTCTCTGACACTTCTCATGCTTTTCTATGACAAAAAATCCTAATAAAATACAAAGAAGTTTGTGGTTAACAACATGTAAAAAACTCTAGTATGTAGAAACACAGTCGTCATTTTTTATCATTTATGATTCAAATTCACCCATTTCATTTCATTAATATATCAGGTTGATAGAACCTGATATATTAATCTCCATACATTCATTTGAGGTTATTAAAAATCTGTTAAATCTATTAAAAAAAACATTTGTGCATGCATCCATAGGTATTCCACCATGTCTTTCTGTTGATTCATAAATGAATATGATAGTTTCTTACTTAGGTTTGGGTTTTTTTTGTGCAGGGTTGCTGACCTTTGTGTCTGATGAGGTATCTGCCGAGGACGATGAGAAGGCAAAGCAGGATGAAGACGATAACTGCCACAACCCCTCCAATAACAGCATGGTCCATGTTCGGAGCTTTCGACATGGCTGTCGTGTCTTTAGAAGGGAGTGGGGGGGTTGGGTTAAGAGAAGAGAAGAAGTTAAAATCCAGGAGAAGGTAATTATAATAGGAGCATTATGTAGTAAGGGCACAATGGCAATAGATTAAAAACAGAGAAGGCACAAGGCATAGAGTGTTACTAAATGTAGAGGAAGCAGAGGAAATTATAATAGGAGAAAGGAAAAGCAGGACAGAGAGAGAGGAAAAGAGACGAAGGGGTTGGTGGATGAATATTGGTGGAAATAGGAGACGGATGATGAAAGGCAGCAGAAACCGAGCAAGTGAAAATAATAGGGATAGAGACAGAGAGAAGGCAAAAAGAAAAGATAAGAACATGGGAGTAAAGAAACATGTCAGAATATAATACCCACTGTGGCAAACCTCAAGACAAAAGCAGGGAAGTAAAAAGAAGGCAAAGCGAAAGAGAGAAACTATATCGTCATCCTCATTGAAAATTGTTTGTCCCTAACTTGCAGAGAAATATACAGTTTACAGCTTACTTAGGGAATGGGTAAATATATAATTCTAGCTGCTGAAGGAAACCTACTGAGCTGTAACATTTGTCTGTTTTGTTTAAAAATATTAGGGATTCTAGTTC
Organism: Jordanella pulchra; assembly: GCA_034780135.1. Taxonomy (NCBI): domain Eukaryota; kingdom Metazoa; phylum Chordata; class Actinopteri; order Cyprinodontiformes; family Cyprinodontidae; genus Jordanella; species Jordanella pulchra. The sequence continues at coordinate 21,925 of JAUZNJ010036430.1, forward strand.
AAGTATTGTGAGTTACCGAAGAATAAAGACCAAGATATTTAGGAAGCCTTCTAAGCAGCCAAGACAACCAGAATGCTCAGACTGTTGTGTAGGCATGAAACTGTTTCTGATTTTAAATGATTTAAAGGTTTTAAAATGTGCTATAAAAAAATGTTGATAGAAGTTGTGTAAGTGTATTTGAACATCACTTCCATTCACCTAATATGATACAAATTACGTAACAAAGATCTCCCCCTTAAATTCAAAAGTAAATAATTGAAAAAAGGCGAATTTTCTAAATGTTTGCATACAAACACAAATTTTAACTCAATTCCACTTTGTTTCAAATGAAGAACTTTAAAATTTCAAATAAATATATGAAATTAATTATTACAAAATACATTGTTTTCTTTTGTTTTGTAAAAAAAATACCATATCTGCTGCTTTTGACCAATTTGATTGAAGACTTTAAAGGGCATCATATTTAAATTTCCTGTATCAGATTTAAGGGCAGTTATCCAACTAACAAAATGTATTATTTATATGCATAGTGTGAATGAATGAAACTACACAGTATCTTTTTACATGTATCCAAACTTATTGATAATAATGAAATGAATATCAATATTATAGTCTGAAGATTATATGTTTTTGTTCAAAGAGAAAAGAATTCTTGAGCAGTTATACATCTTTTGTCCTCCGTATTTTATTATTCTTTAAAAAAAAAAGGGATCTGTAGTTGTGAACTATGTCAGCAGTTGCTTGTGTGAAAACGATAGTGTCTCTCCCTAATCTCTGAAGAACCAGGACTTATCACAAAAACATGTCTTTCCCCCAACAAAATGACAATTTGATAGCTATTTATTCCCACGTGTTTTCTTTCCCACTTCACCCACTTGCTGCTTAGAGAAGGTATCAATTTTCAGCCAGAACAATTTGGTACAGCATTTACTTGCCAGTCGTTTCTAGGCTGTACTAAATTCTGGGTGTTTGTTAGAGAGTCCCTCAAATAACATCAACCTTGAAGGGACCCTTTTCCAATTTATGGGACTTAAAAAGCGCACAACACTTTATGAAATAAAAGGGAAAAGTTGTATTCCACTAAGGGAGCAGTTGAAGGAACAAACAAAAAGGAAACAAAGAAAGGTCATAGAGAGACCCAGTGAGATTACAGAGAAGTTTCACAGTGGAAAACACAGATAAAAGATGGCAAAATAAAGAGATTAAAACCAGTTGATGTGATGAACACCCAACTTTGCAAGGAGTAGCACTTCTCTTTCTGAAAGATTTGTTGGACCTGACAAGAGCTAACGACAGAGAACTGGAGAACAATGGAAAAGCTTGAAGTGTGAGGGAGAGGTGGAAGGAAAAGACAAAACACAGTGAAAGTGGAACACACGCTCAGAAAGGCCAGTGTGGAGGTGAGAGGGGCATGCTGACGAGGCGAGAATAAGAATGAGCCAATAAATCCTGCTGTCAGCATCAAAGAAAAGCAGACAAGACCCAAGAACAACTCAAAGCCAGTGCCTGCAACACCCCAAACTGCCATACTACACTGACACACACAAACACACACAAACACACACAGGAAGTGGAACAATCTGTGAATAATTCGTACAACTTAAGGTCCTGCTGAATGTTGTGTATTGAGCAAATGTGAGATGCAATTGCTTGCTGTTGGTCATGTTGGTGGGGCAATAAAAAATGTACCTTTCTACTCTTGAGTTCAACATTTGTTTTCTCATCAAAACATAAGAAACAGAAAATATTAAAAAAAGATATAGGTGAGACAATAAGCAAGAATATCATTTAAAAGTTTATGTTTTTTCCATAAATTGATTTTAAAGATGAAACTAAAATATTATAAAGATTCACTACGCACAAAAATATATGTAATTTAATAATATATTTCTTGAAATCACATTCTGGCTTAATGAAAACCTATAACACAATTTATCACAATTTTAAAATTTGACCAGTAAAGAAGCTTAATAAAAAAAACATGTACAATCCCGGATACTTCTGTGTATGGTGGTTCTTCAGGTCTGCTTCTGTCTCCAGGAACAGTCCACTATTTTTGAATCCCACCCAGACTATTGAATTTGTGTTGCTTTCACAGAACTGTCCTTTAATATGCTTGGATGCAGCATCCTGAGATCAGCCGCCTCTTCTAGTAATGTCTTTTGTGGCTTACTCTCATTGTGGAGGATGTCAATTCCTGTCTGCTTGAAATCTGTCTGGTCAGCAGTGCTCTCCATTATTGTGCTGGCCATAAACTCAGTTTCTGCCTTATGTAATCTTGCAATTTTGTGAGAAACTATTTGTGGTTTTCATAACATGTAAACCATAACCTTTAAAATAAACAAAAATAAAAAACTTTAAATATGTTCCCGTTTCACAAATTTACATATGTAAATTCCTCCTTGTGAATAGAATTATTAAATTCAAATCACTTTTGCATTATATCCCAGTATAATAAGATGCACATGTCTTTTGTGTAGGAGGGTTTTATTTCTTTTTCTGGTTAAATTAAATGACCTTAAGAAGCATTTTTTCTTCTCCCAAACTACATCAGACAAACAGAAACAAGACAGCCTCACAGACAGATAGATGCACAAACAGGTGGATGAAACATAAACCCACAGAGAAAATCTCACTGCTAGAAAGAGTTATACCTGTTGAGTTGCGTCCATCAGCTTCTTGAGATGAGTAGATGGATAGTTGAATATTTAGATGGATGAGAGATGGATGGATGGATGGATAGATGGATGAATGGATGGAGGAACGGATGCATGGATAAACAGGAGGAGTGCATGTTGAGGATAGGGGTCAAGGATTAGGGATATAAATAAGAGGGAAGAGGACAACAAGAAAAAAAAGCATGAAATAGCTGCAAACACCCTCAAAAATCCAACGTTTGTCCACCACTGTGTTTTTTTTGTGAGTGTTTGCATGTCTGTGCATATAAAACAAGAATCTCTAACAGCTACACAGTTTGTGTATTGAAGGAGAAAATTACAGTGACTGTATTGTTTTTTTCCCCCCTTTTCTACTCCATGACTAAGCGACTTGTGAGAGTGCAAGAGTGGAACTGGTTTTACCTGTGAAAGCGTTAACTCCGTTCGTCTGGACGGAAACTGAAGGGGTCTGGGATGTAAGGGAAGGAGTTGCAGGGGCTGGGGGGATAGTGGATGAGTCAGGGGAGAAGGGCAGGTCAGGGAAAAGGGCATTGGAAAGGGTGGTGGTGGAAGAGGGCGGAGTTGTTTGTGAGATGACAGGCGTCAACGGGGAGGAGTCGGGGGAAAAGGTAGAAATGAAGTCACTGAAGTCTGACCCTGAGCCTTGAAAGACATCAGGGAGGGAGGAGGGGATAGGGGAAGTGGACACAGGGAAAAATGGGGGGGCAGCAGTGTCTGAGAGGTCGGGGTTGTTGGGATCTTTGTAGGTCAAGTGGAGGAGAATGAGTTACAAGGCAAAGAGAAATAGGCAAGCAAAGCGCAAGAAAAAAAAAGAGAGAACAGACCAACATGTAGAAAAACCACATCACATCAACAGCCAGGGGAAAAAAGGCACAATAATGTGCAAAAGCGGTTTGGTGGTAATGGTTGCACGGTTGGATGAGAAAAACAACAAAACAAAACAAAAAAGAAAATCAGAAGAGAAAAAAGATGGACGTACAAGCATAGCCACAACAAATGACAGAAGAAATAGAAATAAAAGTATGATGAAGAAACGTAAAAGATCCCTATTAGTCAAGCTTCTTCCGCTCTCCTCTTACCTTGCACGTCAAGTGTGTAGCTTCCACTGCCCTTCCCAATGCTGTTTTCAGCAGAGCAGGTGTATATGCCGTTATCTGATTTGTTGAGATTTGAGAAAGACAAGGAGGGACCGTCTTGCTTGGCCAGTGGGGGGAGCTCTCCACCCATCTTTTCCCAGGTGAAGATGGTGGGCCTGAGACAGATAAAACAAGAAACATGAGCTTCTTGATATGCACATTTTGCTAATAAGGTAAGCAAGTAGTGGAGAGAAAAGATGGATAAAGACATGAAAAACAGAGAAGGGGGTTCAAGGAGAAGAAAGAAGAGAAAAAGAAAAGATAAGAGCCACAGATGACATTAGGAGAGAGCAAATAGAAGACAGAGGAAAAAACTGAGTATTATCCAAGACATTCAATTTTAGCAATATTTTATCTTATAGATTACAGAAAACAAATCGTAAAGGTAATATTGACTGCTTTTACGCCAACAAAATCCAGAAGTGTGGCACATATTAGACAGGGCCTTGTCACGCGATGTATCCATACAGAATCTATTAAACCCAACAGCTTTCAGAAATCACATAATTAGTTAATGCATCTGTTGGGCTGTTTGTGCTGATTTTATACCGCTCTTTCAACTGAAACGCAATTATTACTCTGTACTCAGCCTTATCCTTCACAAGCCTTTAACAGTGTTGTTTCATGGGTATAAAGCTGAAATGTTTAAGATCCTCTACGTCAAAGGATGTAGGAGTATGATGAGTATGATAGAGACCAATAAAATAAGGCGGTTGATACCCATGGAAACTCTGGAGGAGCTGCGGAGATCAACGAGTCAGGTAAGAGAACAGGTTGAAAACAAATCTAGTCTGTATGTAAGTGTGACAACAACAAAGCCATTTTTGAAAGAGAGCCCCAAAATCATCCTCATCTGCAGGTTTCCACAAAGAATATAGGAGATACAGTAAATGTGTAAAAGAATGTGCTCTAGTCAGCTGAGATCAAAAGTCAATATGTTTGCCTAAAAGGCAAAAAAACATGTTAAAGTATATAAATAAATGTATGAAATGAAATAAAGGGTGCTATTAAAAGAAACCCATTTAGAAGCTTCAGACAAACATAAGACATGGACAATACATTTAGGTTGTTGTTGCAGGACAACAGTCTGAATACACAGCCAGAGCTGCAGCACTATGCATGCTCTGTCAAACTGCAGACCCAAAGACTTGTACATTAATGTTCATAAATGCTCTTCATCTAATCTGACTGGTGATCTTAAGCTATTTTATGCAAATCTGGAAAACCCCTTAACTGGTTGGTTACATAGAATTTTGTTACAAAAAACATTAGTTTGTGGTATTATGAAAGGACCTTAAAAAGGTTCAGCAGATAGGGAGAAGGGGTTGCATTTTATAAGCAGCAGACAGAACGATGATGATCAGAAAGACAGAGGTGTGGAAAAGCAATGAAGAGATGCAGGGAGAAGGAGACAAGGGAATCAGCATTTCAGATCTGCCCTTGTTAGAAAAATCCATTCAGCGTAACAGATTGTATATGAGAGAGATAGCAAGACGTTACTTGATAAAAGAATCAATTATGCAAAAAGTCCTTAAGCGCTGTACAGTAATTACAATTACAGCAAGTCGGAATCGGGGACAGATCTGGATGTCTTCGACTGATTAGTTGCTCTCTGAAATGTGCACATAAAGGTGCAATCTGTAGACGTAAAGCTTTTAAGTGAGTATTAGTGCCCTCCTCTTGTTATTTGCAATTTTACATTCAAAAAAATAGAAAATTAAATAACTTTAAAATGAAAACTGTCTTTCTTGTTCATAATTAAAGCTGCAATGTGTAAAACAAACAGCAGTTAAGTCCCTCAGCACTTGGCTTCGCTTTGTTAGTTTTGCATTCACTATAGGAACACAAATACCAAGGAGGAGCTTGCATACTCAGTCAGTTCTCCCAAGACAAATAAAAAAGATTATCCAAGCATTATGCATTTAAAACAAGTATGTCTGGTTACCTGCTATAAAATGCAATCAGCTGTTGTATTACGCTGCCTCCAAATGCGACATAATATGCAATTAACTCAACAATTAACTTCACATTTAACTGCTGTTGCTTGTGTTCTATTATTAAATATAAAGTTAATCTCCTTTAACAGTGGATACAGGTCAGAGAACAAGGAAGCTGTCACATTATGCAAGTGCAAAATCACATTTTCAGTGGATATAAAATCTGCTTTTTATGTGAACATTAGCACGCATTAGTAAACATTTTACTAAGGTAATGCATAGCTAGAAGACATCTTTTTTATTTTAATTATAGTAGTGGGTTTCTCTTGTGTCTCCAAGGTAAAACAATTAGCACTGTAAAGATGACTGTTTTAGTGTTTTTCTTTAATTAATGTGATTTATTTGTTCTAATAATACATTTTTATACCAACACTAATTTGAGCATTGTATTGGTAAACTCTTATCTTTAGAATATTTTATTTAATGACTAAAAAAGGTTAATATAGATTTTACAGACCAGACTTAATCTTAATCATGCTTTCTATATATTATCTTTTAACAATATATACAATATTCAATCAAATTCTAACACTATCAGCTGTATAAAGTTGCACTTATTTTATTTTTGTAGTAGATAGATGCAGTTAAACCGTTCTGAGGCTCATAAGGCAGGACGATTCAGCAAAAGCGCTCTGATGCTGTTACTTCCTACCAGGCATTAAGGATCCAACAGTGAAACTCAGTGGTGAAAGAAAAAGAAAGTGAATCTGTTTGGCTTCTAAAGACAGACATTTTCTCTGTAGTTGGTAATAGCAGAAGGAATCATGTTCAAAATAAAATACAACATTCATTTTATCTCCTGCTTTATCTCGAAAAGGTCTCTACACCCCTATCCTTTGCAAAATACTGCTGTAAACAACAATAAATTACTGTAGGGTATTTTTTGGAAGACGTAACAAATAACATCAAAAATAATAGGAGTTATTATAAATATTACAAACCTATAATTAAGGATAATACAGTTTTTAAATAATAAAAGAAATAAATATATGTCTCGATTGTTGGCAGAAAGCGACTCCATCAACAGCCATCCACACATATTTAAACAAATACAAATCACATACAAATACATTTAAAAGGACATGCATACTATTTAAAGAAATAGGGATGTGTAAACTGCATTTACAAAGTGTTCAAAAGAAAGGAGAACTCATGAGTTTAAGAAGGATATTTCAAATTGTATGATTGATTCTATTATCTGTTTATTTGAGCCAATTGGAGTCCTATACTATATACCTGATATGATCAGCTGGAAACATTCGATTCGTACAACATATTTATACCATTTCATTGCAATTTGACAAATTTGACAAGAGCAGTTTTAGCCCCATGCATTAAATTTCATAGATATTGACACATATAAATATTAACTACCTAAAGCATATGGTAAACGTCATTAATATGTATCAATTATCTATTCTCACTGATTTTTGCACAAAAAAACAAAAAAGAGCAAAACTGTAAAACAGAGATAAGTTTTCTTTTTCCGTTGCAGCTTTGATGTGAGTCATGAAATGGAAGTAAGTTGACATTATTGACAGCTTATTCGCTCATAGCTGTCAGTAGAGGATGTTGACAGGTCAGAATTGACTTCAGCAAGGAGCACCGATAAGTTAACACTGGTTAACTTATCAGAGAGAAACTTTTGTGTAAAGTTCTAGGGGGTTGATAAAAAGTAAATACACCAGAGGTGTCTATAGTGTGTGATGTACGTAAGTGACCAGCCTTACAAGTGCATTTCTGAAAATGGAAATTTACAAGATGCAGTAAAGTAAGCTCCAAAGCAACGGGCTCAGCAGGTGTGGATCTAAAAGGTTGGCCAGGGGGGGCATGACCCCTGTTTTAAGTGTTTCATTTGGAAATTAAGATGTATGTGTTCATTTTCCTGTTGGTTTGTTTACATCGTGGTAGATTGACTGTAAGAAGTTTTTGGTGCCAATCAGTTGTCAGCCATCCTTAGTGCATGCTGGGACTTGCCAGCAACCACCTGTGAAAATGTTTGGTACTGCCACTGGGATTCAGTGTTGGATTTCTAAGCAGAGAAAAACTATTGCTACATTGCCAAATCATTTAATTGGTGATTTATGGGTAAATTATGAGATACCAGTAATTTATCCCATTGATGCTATGATGAGGCCTTATGATGCATTGAACTACTCAAGCCAATTGCTTCATCAAAGGGATCATTTCTTGGAGCTTCATGAGCTCACGAAACCACCTGCTGGCCAAGTGTATAGTTGCATATAGCCTGTGATGCAGGGGGTCTCCAATCCTGGTCCCCAAGACTTATTGTCCTGCAGATTTTAGATGCACCCCTGCTCCAACACAGCTGAATCAAATTAACAATGATTTTCTGAGAACAGTGCAATCTAATATGGCAGGCTGTGTATGTTTTTCTGTCACTTAAGTAAATGGTATTGGCTTTAGCAGACAGTCAGAGAAAGTGCTGGTGAAGCACTGGATATGCTTGGGGAGGTTGGTCGATGATGTAGAAAATGGAAGATTATATTTAAAAAATAGGTTTTTAGTTTTACATTTTACAATTGTTTTAGTCTTTAAAAAACACCTGTTCGCTGAACACTGCAGATGCCAGCTGAGAGCCTGTGATGCATGAGGAGTTGTTATCTTATCTCAACTCTCAACATAAAAAACGCCTCACCTATAAACACATTAAAAAACACTTGAAGATACAGTTCTTGAAAGACAAACTGGTCTGCTGATGTCCTCTACAGAAGCTTCTGAGCATAGGGGTTTCTCACAGTATCTTAGTCATTTCTAGGACTGCACTACTCTGCACCAACATATCAGAGGTTGTTCCTGAATTCAGCGATAGCTTCTTGCTCAGTTTGAAGGGCACAGCTCTAAGTGCATAGATCACCACTGGAATACCTCTGGGGCCTTTATTCTCCATTACTTTCAATTTCCTCTGAGCCCTCGGTATTTCTTGAGCTTTTCACATTCGTTTTCAATGATGCTGCCAATTAGAATTTGGAGCTATCACTACTTTTTTGCTTAGCCCCCTACTGCAGATTTTAGTTACTGCCATGTCTGGCTGTTTAGCCCTTGTATTCTATACTCCAGGCTTGGCTGTTACATGTGCAGTTTTTCTTCCATGTTATTTCCTCTAGCTTTTCTGTACTTGGCATGCAAAGGTAGAAATGCTCACTTCCAAAGCTATCAAAAAGCTTTGTGCCACGTTCAAAAAAGTGCAATCAACTCTTCGGTGAGAAGCATCATTGAAAGAAAAAAAAACAGTCTAATGCAGTAGGACTATGTACACCTATGTTGTTAGGAGAGTATTGAAACACAAACAAGTGTCAATGAACTGATTTTGATTTAAATGTAAGCCTGGAGCTTGTGATGCAGTTTCTGCCAGCGCTTCTAGATAGTTATTGTAGGAAGCCAATGATGCTTAAATATGTTGTTATTGTGAAAGATTTCGGTCCAGTGTTAAGACAGAGAGAACCAAATGAGGTCTATTTGTTAGACTATACGAATGTCTCTTAATTGTCCGGATTATTTTGTTCAGTTATTTAATTCTATTTTATTTTACAGTCATTACACCATACAATACTTTTAGCAAGTATAGGATATAGGAGTTTTACTGTACTATACCCTGTTTATGTCTTTAGACAGACAGACAGACAGACAGACAGACAGACAGACAGACAGACAGACAGACAGACAGACAGACAGACAGACAGATAGATAGATAGATTATTTTTGATTTTTTTTAATTGATTAAATTTTTCTTTGTTGTTGGATTTTAGTTCCTGTTTTATTAAGAGTGAAATACAAGTTTATAGGGGAAAAAAGTCATATTTAAAATCCTAAATGTGAACAGGGACTTTGAACTAAAACTGAATCTCAACAATGGAGCAAGCAATCTAGAAAAAACTAATTTGAGGCATTACATGAAGATCATCATTTCATTATCATGAGAAAGCATATGTACTATAAGGATTAGAGTAGGTATCAGTGCAAAACTAGGGGTTTTCTCAATACAACCGTCGAGAGTGAGAGTGATGTAAAGCACAGGCAGCTATGTCAAAAAATAATTTATGGTTTGCTGTAATCTTATTACACGCTTCCTGCTGTTTTCTAAAGCTGACCGTGACCTTGAACACTTACAGATGCTTGCATGAAATAGGTTGGAGTTCTTCAAACTATCTTGGCTTTAAATGTGTTAAATGAACACAGAATGAGGAGCTTAACTTGTAAAATGACTAGAGGAGAGGAAATGTGATTAGATTATGAACACTTGTTGGCTGCGTTGATCATACCGATAGGAAATATAAAAGACTGTTGAGCCATGTTCTTCCAGCCTTTCCTTTTTGCTGCTGGGTCTCAATGAAAAAGGAAAGAATTTGATATGCTTAGCAATTCCGTTGAACCTAAAACGATAAAACTACTACAATAAAAAAAAGGAGTGTGTATAGGGGAATGAAGTGTGACATTTATTGAGTCTGACTGGGGAGGGCAGCTTGACGGGAGGAAAAGGAGCTGAGTGGCTGGGTGTGTCGGAGGAAAGGTGTTGTCGCAGTGATTGGGTTTTGACTGACAGCTGCAGGGGCGACCTGTATCTGATTTGATTGGACACTGGCTCATCCACAAGCAGCAATTCACACAGCTGAGTATGTTACTATCCCCTCCATTTTTTTTTTTTGCTATCTCACACAAACACACACGCACACATGGAGCTCTTCTTGTTTTCTCTCTCGTTGCCTGTCTTGGTCATTTGTTGCTTGTCACCATCTTTCTGTCTCCCTTCCACCCACACATCGCTTCACTTCACTTCTTACTACCACTCCTCTTCTTCTCTTTTCCCCTCCCGTTTTTCTATTGCCTTCTTTCATGCTTTTATTTTTTTAAGTTGTTTTTTAGAAAACTTTTTTATGCACAAAACATTTGTATACTTTAAGGAGGATGTTATTATTTTGATTTTCTTTTTCTTTTCAGCTAAGTACGGGCTAGCAACACGTACTGCATGTTCTTTTTTTTATTTTCATGTCTAAATTGAGTGATATACAAAAAAGCATAAATGCATTCAAAGTGAGAAGGCAAAACTTGTGTAACAATACTGTCCACCAACTCAAGTTTTACTAAACAACGACGAGGTTTGCAGGTTAGATTTGACTTATTACAGGATTCACTTCCATATAAAGTTATGTAATTAGAAGAATGTTGAGAGAAACAAGAATGAAGCAGCTTAGAATCTAAGGAAATCACTCCAAGGATTTAAAAATGCTCTGTGGAGAACATAATCTACTTGCAAATTGCAACTATGATGAATGACCACTTCTAAGAAAGACTTCAGTTCAAACTAGGAAATCTTCCACTATTTCAGTACACATGATCTCTGCTCTCTTTCTAAAGAGCAATGTTTCTCTGATGAGCATTTATTTTATACTGTGTAGGCAGAATATCAATTCATTGACCTTTATCAAAAGAGTGGTTTACACACCAAAACACACACAAATGTAAAAAAAAACCTAAGAAAATGATGAAAGGACAAATACACTGACAACAAAACAAATGACCAGTAAGAAAGATCCCATTAGAAAAATAAAAGTAAGTAAAAGGTAATCAAAGTTTTATTTTTTTATGCAGCCTGATATTTTTTTTTCCTAACTGCAATTAAACGCCAAATGAAAAACATTGCTTGTTAAAGGAACTCAAAATAATTCAAGGAACTGGTTATCTTTAGAGTGTGGGAAATATTCTTCCATAGTTTGGGAACGATAACAAAAAAAGTTTGGTCTTCTAAGGTCAAAATGAGTCCCATAGGAACTTCCAAAAGCAACTGTCATTATTTGCAGTGCTTTCTGTTCTTTGATTTTATTTTACATTTTAGTTTTCTCTTTTTTCTGTTATCTGAATGTGGTCTGTAAGTACTTTTAAGTTTGCCTTTTGAGCTCATTACTTATGCTTGTAGTTTTCCCCCTATTCAATTTTAATTCTGTACTTGAGGATTTTTGTGTTTTCGGTCTTGCTATAGACTGTTATTAGTTTTGCTACTTGGTCTGGTTCAGCTATAATGTAACAATGTAATCCAACACAGTCTCACTCCCAAATCGTTTATTGATGCTTGATCAAGACCCAGGGGTACCTCTCTTGTGATTTATCAAAGCACAGGGTGCAATGAATGTTGTGGCAGGAAATAGCAAAACATTTTGCATGAACTGTAAAGTAAAAACCCACCACTATCCTTTACCCTAACCCATACCCATAGACAAAAAGAAACACTAGTATACATGTTACACTCCTAAAGCTATCAAAACTAACTTTGTAGGCTAAAAATAAATTAAAATATGTCATGTGACACCTCTGCAACCTTGCATTCATGCTGCGATATATAACATCGTGTCAGTATGTGACACGCAGGGTGCTTTAATCAAGCATCAGTATTTGACGAGCTGCTATGCCATACTACACCATACCTACTTGGAAACTAAAATATTATAAAGTATTATAATATAAAGCTCTGGTAAATAAGAAGATGCCAAACTATTTAAAATCTTATGGGTCAATTTTGTGAGTGCTGGTATATTTTTTAATTTGCTAGTCTAATTTTTTTAGTTTGCATGACCTTTTGTATTTGTTGTGAAATCATGTACATTTTTACTTCTCTGCCATTGCAATTGTGGCTCTAAATGATGATAATATTTTGCCTTAAAGTGTATTTATAGAATCTCCTGAACTTTTGCACTGACAAGTCCATTATGACAAGAAAGATCCATTTATTACTGCAGCACAGGGCCATTCCTCCTGTAAGAGCATGCATAATTCAAAAGGATAGTTTCATCCACTGAGTGCTATTGTATCACAGACAGATTTTCAGCAGATCTGCCCCTAGGATTCCGTCATAGCCACTTTTACTCTTTCAATGCTTACACGCAATGACAGTCACCTCCTTCTCATCAGCCGCCTCTGTTGTTTTAACTGACAGTCAAATTTAGCAGTTATGCTGTTTCCTCATCCCTCTCCTGAAAATGGTGACAGGACGACAACGGCGCAATAGGCAAAGGATGACAGGACGGCCGAGCTGATGAGGAGTTGGGGGTGAAAAGGTGAGTGTCGGGAGAAGGAGAAATATGGGAAAGGATGGATAGAGGTGGTAGACGAGGATGGCAAGAAGGTGGCGTGACAAGGCAGAGTGGAGCAAACGAGGCGTGAGTGACATGCCAGCGGAGAGATACCCAACGACGGAGGGGATGGGCGGAGGCAGGGAGAAGAGGAGCAGGAGGATGGCAGAGCGGATCGATGAAGGTTCATCTATAATGCAGAGAGGCCAGAGGAAGAGTGTATTTGTGTGGGCAGGATTTAAGATGCTGGTTTGTTTTTGTGTGTGTTTCCTTCAGAGGAATTGTGTACAAACCATATGAGAGCGTGTACAAGCAACTGCTATGTGTTTTTTTTCATGTTTGAACAGGTAACTATTTGCTCAGGCGGTTTTCAGAAATTGAGCATGTTAATATGTGATTACTTACAAGTTTTCTGTTATAACTGCTACCTCTACAAGCACCCTGCAGGTGTGAGTATATTTTCAGCTGGTTTGTTTGTGCTAATTGATGTGTACCTACAATGTGTTTTTTACATGCCTTTTTGTCTTTATAATGGGCTGTGATTTGTTATTTCTTTGTCGAAGTTCTTTTTAGAGATTATATGCACAGAAATTCTTGCCTGCAGAATGCACTTTTCTTAGGGTTTTTATTTTGCCTAAACCATGTTACATTCTCCAAGATCCTGAAGCAGGCTGTCAAGCCCAAAAGTATATTTCCATAATTTGATGTATTGCAGCATCAAAAGTGTAAAGATAGTTAATGAAAACTATTTTAACGTCCTTTCAAATTTAGTCCTAGTTGAATTATCTAATGTGAACAATGCGGAGCATTTAAACTCTGTCACCGAAAAGCAAACTCACCAATTATGTCACAGATCATCCATCATAACTTGACCGACGGTGACCCTGCTTTGAAAATACTCATTCCCAGTTTCACACTAAATTCTGCAGGAAAAACTTTTTACACCAGGAAATCCAAAGTTTAGTCTTGCCCAGTGTTAATTCCAACACATTGCTTCAGATTTGCAGGACTTTTTTTCCTCCCTTATCATTCACCTCTTTGTAGGTGGTAAGATACATGGATCCTGATCCAACCTTCTAATTATTGCTCTAACAAGTGTTGCAAGTTTAGGCCTGCTTAAGCTGCAATTTACAAGACAGTAACTTGTAACTGCAAGACAGTAACTGCAAGTTCTTCTAGGAATTATAATAAACACTAATTTAATTTTTAAAAAGTGTTTTTAATGTAATTAAAAATCATATCTCATTATCAATAAAAACATGGACCTTAGTTGTATGACACTCGGCCTAGTGTTTACTGTTAAGAAGATTGGCTAAGAGAAATTTGATTCAGTTTCCTGTCATCATTTTATCCATGGAAACAATAGGATGATATATATATATAGATATATATATAGATATATATCCAGCATATAACATCAGGGTGCAAGATGCTGGCAGGGAAAGCGTACATAGAACGACATAACCAAGTGGTGGGCATAGTGTACAGGAACATCTGTGCAGAATATGGACTGGAAGCCCCGAGATCGAAGTGGGGAACACCCC
>JAUZNJ010036431.1:0-11857 GCA_034780135.1 Jordanella pulchra
CCCCCCCCCCCCCCCCCCCCCCCCCCCCCCCCCCCCCCCCCCCCCCCCCCCCCCCCCCCCCCCCCCCCCCCCACACCTTTAGAATACACTGGTGAAAAAAAATCTTGAAAAGTATTTCCTATGATATCATTAGGTCGATGCTGACATAGCTGACTATCGTACTTCAGTCTCGACTTGTCTGGAGCTTTAGAAGAAGGATTTACAAGAAATGCATCGTAATCTTTATCCCAATTATTTTGGGGTTTTTTTTTTGTAATTCTTACCTTTACTTGAGTTTTTTTCATGGAACTGTCTCAAGTATTTGAACCTCTTAATTTTTTTCCTGGGCTGTTATTATGACAGAGAGATTCATGACTGCATCAGGCCATCAGTGTGAGCACTGTTTTAGCAGAAACAGTCCTTCAAGATGTTTGAACCCTCTGAAATACATGGAAAGTTGTGTTGAAAGTCAGCTAATAAATCTTTTGAAAGATAACATTTCCACCGTGTCGGCCAACAGTGTTATCATCAATACTGTTCAAAAAAATTTCCACTGACATCAAAACCTCAGCTAATGTGCATGTGAATGAGAACAGGCCATTTTGGGAACAGCAGTGTCTGATTTAAATGGAGAAGAGTTTTTTTTTTTTTCATCCCACCCTCCCGTGGTTGACATTTTGTAGAAGACGAGTGCTCTGTTCCTCCCACAGTACTCATTGCTGAAACTCTAAATTAATTTCAGATTAAACAAAAATACATTTCCTTTTCTTTGTGCTGTGTCCTCTGTTGGATAAATGTTGCCATGGTCTGTCAGGGCTCTAAAAGTCTAACCCTTTACTCCTCTATAAATCCTCCTCAGAACAGTTTGCTTAAGATTTAACACTTAAACTCCAAATCATGCTTACTTTTTTTTTGTTTTTCCTGACCGTCAGCTTTAGAGGGTAAGGGGGAAAGATTAGTGTGTCCACACTTATGTGCGAAGCTCCCCTTTGGCCCCGAAGTCTGACCAGAAAAGCTGTAGATATGTCCAACAAATGCAATGCTTCTAGTATTTTCTTTTCTTCTGAAACAGGAAGTCCTGCTAATTTTTTAATGTTAAAGTGCATAATTTTTAAAAAACAGAGGTGAGTTAATTTTTTTTCCTTCCTCTAAGATAGTTTTAAAGTTTTAAAAGATTTTTATGAGGGTTAAAAGCTTTTAGGATTTCCCATTGTGCTGTTTTTCTTGAGGTAATTATTGTTGATTTATGGGCTTTTTAAGCCCTTCATTGGCGGATTTTGCAATGACTTGACAGCACATAGCTCCATGGCACAAAACATCTGGCTTAGTTTACAATTAGAAACAATAGTATAATATTTTATTCGTCTGTCAAATGGACACGTAAAGTAGCTATATGGAGATGACTTTAGAGTGAAAAGGTTGATAAAAAACAGAAAACCCACCTGACTTTAAAAAAATCTCAAAGATTATTCCTCTGATTTTGGTATTTGGATAATAAAATACATAAACCTTAGATTAAATGTGTGTCATCAGTACTTTATTGCTTTCATTTGTCTTAATGTGTTTGAGCTGTTTCACATGAAGAGCTCCTAATCATTCTTCTGCAAGGAAAACATGTTTCTGTTTATCCAGGCAAGTAAGAAGAATCCTGCTGCCATTACTGATAGTGTCCCCCACGTGGGCTCCAATTCCACTCTGTATACACCTTTAGTACACACTCACCAACCTCAAGTAAAAAGGAGCGTGACAGAGACAAAACACTGCTGTTTCCCAAATGTGTTGGATCCCTCAAAGCTGTCCCCAGTTTAAAAAGGCATCTTTATGTGAACGGAAGCTCTTGTGGGGTAAGATCCAAAGATTGTAGCTTAAATAAATCGTTGGTTTAGCAAATCTGTTTTTAGAAGTATCAGGGAAAAAGGAGTGAATGTGTTGCCGTATTTTCAGCAGGAGGAAATAGGAGAAATGTGTTTTAAGAGGGCATGAGGGCGTCAGGGGAAGAGGAAGACATTATGAGCAATTTTCCACCCTGTCTGTACTACTTAAATCATACACACCTTGCACTTTTTTCAGCTTTGCAGACATAGATGTCCCTTTGTGGACTGACACTGGTGACGACATATGCCTCTGTGGTGTCAGGTTTTCTAAGAATAGCTTCAGGATGAAGGTTGTATAGTCTCTCATCAAACCCACCAAGTTAAAATGGGAACTCTGATGATATGCTGTGGGTAACATGAGCAGCCTTTTTTCCATTGGGCAAGATAATGTCAACCACAGGGCAGACACGGCTGCTGATATAAAAACAGCAGATCCTTATTAGCTCATAATAGAGAAAAACTGTGTTTTGATAGCTAATAGCTTCTGGACTGTGAGGGCCTGTTTCACTTTCTGGTCTTTCGGGTAGCCTATTGTGGTCAAATCTGTTTGTTCACTATCCTTCCTAATAAAAGCCAGCAGTTTCTAAACACAGAGTGGAGATCTGCTCATGTGAACAGTGGCTTTATTATTCCACTGCAGTTTTCCTTTTAAGTTTGCTTTTATCCTTTAGGATTTCATTCATGTCCTCGAGATGAATGAATCAGCTATTTTGTGGAAACCTTACTGAGATTTCTTCTTCTTTCTTTTTTTTTCCAGTAATTCCTCAGAAATTTGCCATACAGGAGCTTAGTGTGCAGAGTTGTCAACGAGAACAGACAAGGGAATAGTGTAGAGTATGTATGATGGGCAGAAAATTACAGGAGGGGGAGAGTAAACATCAACGTTAGCTGCTGTTACCCATGACATCACTCTTTTCCTTCAGCAGCATGTGCTTAACATGTTAGCTGTGCTGTATTTAAAGGACACCTTGTCTCGCCGGCTTGTTTCCTGACTTGGTTGGAAAAACTTCTTGTGTTACATGTGAGATTGTGTTTTAGCAAGGTCTATGGTTAACCAGTGTAATACAAAGTACATCTGGTTTATACAGCTGGTTAAAGAGAAGAGGTGTCCAAATATTTTGAGACATGGGCTAATTGCCAAGTCTGAAGTAAAGGTTGCTTAAAGTGAAGCAACCTTTTTTTCTGAATCTAGTCTAAAGTGCTCATTTCTGATGCTCCATTAAAAAATGGTTACACTGGTGAAGTGTATTTGAAGACCAGTATGTATATTCTTATGATTTAATGCTGGTTGGCTCTAAAAGCAGCCACACTAGTTCCAGACTTCTTGGAATTAATTAAAAGTCCGACTGCATGCCTTCCAGATCATTTAGAGAGAAAGTGAGTGGGCAAAAAGGAGAAGTTAATCATCCACTTAAATAAACCAGCTCCTAGAGCAACGTATTCATGTGAGTATCCTGACTCAGCATAGCTGCTAAAGCCATCAGAGGTAGGATACCGCTAACAAGTAAGCAAAACTATAATCCATGATATGCACATCCCTTTCAGATAACCCTTTAATTAATATGAAAAAATATATATAAAACAGGAGAAAGATAAAACATTGTTTTACTGAATAAATTAAATCTTTACACTTTCTCCCCGTCTTATCCATTGCAACAACATTCCTTTAAAATAAACCTGAAGAAACAACGGAGGCAACAATTTTTTTTTTAAAACATATCACTCCAAAGTTGTATTTATTTAGTTTTTCCAACAGTAACATTAATTAAATATACTTTTAATATTGGTTGTAAATTGGTTTTATATACATATACATAAAGAATTAATCACATTAATTGGGATTATTCAATAGCTTAATTAATCTTCAACTAATTTAGCAATCAAATAATCATTAACTAGAGCTATGCCATTTGTTAATGGAACAACCAATCTCTTTCCCACTTTAGCGTTTCTAAATATATTTTTGTTAAACTTGCCTATAAGGGAAAAAGTGCTGTTTTTTCCAAAACATCAATGTAGTTTCTAAGGTGCCAGTCCAGACCTGTCTAAATACCTGAGCGTAAGGCGGAGGCCTGGTGGAGCTTTTTAATGTGCATTTAGCTTGGCACAACATCATGCCCACATCAAAAGTAGATTTTTTCCAAATTGGCAAAAGACTCCACAAGAGCAAAGAGAGAGCCCAGACTAAGAGGCATTTATTCGCCTCTACAGGTGCTGCTTTGAAAGGATGTGGGAGGGTACACGTCATGGGGTACAAGATGTACATTATCTCAATGTGTTGGGAGATTTACTTTAAATGACGAGGCTCTAGTCATTTAAATCTTGTAGATCAAGGTAAAAATTAGCAGCTACTAAAATATCCCTGCTGTTAAAATAAGTATTGAACACACCACCATTTTTCTCAGTAAATATATTTCTAGAGGCGCTATTGACTTGACATTTTCACCAGATGTTGGTAACGGTCCATGCAATTCACACAAACAAAGAACCATAGATGCTCAGAAATTAAGTTATTTATAATAAAGTGAAATGACACAGTGAAAAAATTATTTAACACACTTAGTGAAATGTTTTAATACTTTGTAAAAAAGCCTTTGTCGGCAATGGCAGCTTCAAGGCGCCTTCTGTATAGAGGAATTAGTTGCATGCATTGTTCAGGTGTGATTTTGGCCCGTTCTTCCACATAAACAGTCTTCAAATCTTGAAGGTTTCATGAGCCTCTTCTATGAACTCTGAGCTTCAGTTGTTCCATAGATTTTCTATTGGATTCAAGTCAGATTGTTTGGCTGGGTCATTCTAGCAGCTTTAGTTTCTTTCTCTGACACCAATTGAGATTTTCCTTGACTGTGCGTTTGGGGTCATTCTCTTGCTGAAATGTGAACCCTCGTTTCATCTTCATCATCCTGGTAGATGGCAGCAGATTTTTCTTAGGAATGTCTCTCCAGTTCCATTCATCCTTCCTTCATGTATTTGAAGATTTCTAGTGTGCTGAAAAACACCCCCACGCCATGATGTTCCCACCTCCAAACTTCAATGTTGGTATAGTGTATTTGGAGTGATGTGCAGTGCCATTTGACCTCCAAACAGGGTGTGTATTATGGCTTTTAAAGAGTTAAATTTTGGTTTCATCTGACTAGACTATATTCTCCTAAAATTTCACAGGCTTTTCTAAATGTTGAGCAGCAAACTTTAAATGAGCTTCAACAATTTGTTCGATTCAACATTTATCTTGCACTAAAGTATTTCAATTATATTTTTGATTAACTGACTTTTTGTTTAGCACAAAGAGCCAAAACACAACATCACGTCTTAAGAACTGCGTTGTTATCTAACGCAAGACTGCTTTTAGCTAAACATCTTCTAGAGAAAGCTTTTGGAATAAGAATGTCCTTAGTAATTTGTCCCGTATTGGGTCAAGACTCTCAAGACTGCATAAACACAAAGGAAATGTATAATTATATTTTATTTCAGAACCTGACAGCTGAAGGTTGTGACCATTAAAGTAATATAGGAAGGAGCTTGACGATGCAGGGAAACCTAAAATCAGGGTTTTAAAATAAACAGGTAACCAAATTGGCATTTTTTTTTCAAGCATGTTCAGTTACGTACCATAAAGCACCTTTAAAATAATAAAGGTCCAATTTTTTAAATTTTTAACCTACTAAAAATCTTCAGACCAATAGACAAGTTCATGGTGCATCTTCACATTTTATCTCTGAGGAAAAAAAAGAGACACCAAAATCCTCTATTCTGTGGCTCATAGAGAAAACCTGTGAAAAAAAGGACAAAGGAAACACAGAAAAAATCCTCCTTGATACTTAGGTTGGTCTTATTCTTCCCTGTTTTGGGGTCGGTGTTGCTGGATGCCTCCCAGTGGCTCCTAGCAGGTGATCCAGTCAGGAATGCAACTCGACTCTGCCTCTCCCTTTGGCCTTTCAGGGCTAATTGAGCATGTCCTGCAGGGTGTTCTCTGTACCGCTGCATGAGGCAGAGCCAACATTGTCAGACAGCAGTATTATTCTTCAAAGTAAAGTGAGATATTTGTGGGAAGACAGTTTTCTGCTTTTTCAATCAGGGGCATATATCAAGTTTGTAACCCCTGTTGAAAACACAAATGACTTTACATCAACAGTATATGGGTGTCCACTTTCAAATGTCTGTGGAAAAATATGTTCAGCTTTTCTATGACAGGGATTGTTCTAATTTTTAATGAGTTTGAAAAATAATAGAAAAAGAACTGCCAATTTTCCTAGTAAAGTGACATATTTCTGTTTTTTTTTCTGTTTTTTCATAACATATTTCTTTCACCTAAAGGTCGAGGGAGGCCTGGAGTGGCTCTTTGTTCATTAGAAATGATAAATATTGATCTTTTTGAACATGAGGGAATGCTGGTTAGATGAACAGTTTAATTAATTGTTAGCAGACATCCCTGAAGGGGATATTGAACAGAAAAAAGTCTTTGTCTGCTTTTTACTTCTTACTGTTTGATTTTTATTCCCCTACTATCCCAATATTCTCTTCCTTCTTTTTCTGTTCACAGGTGAGGTTTTCATTGAGTTTTACAAATAATTTTACACATTTTTTCTTTACCAGTTTAGTGAACATTAAGTGCCATAAAGAGAAAGTCCTACAATAAAGATAGCACAGTGCTGAGCCTCCTGATGTGCTTTTTATGTTGTGACCTGAATTGAGAGTGAAGTGCTTTTGTTTCTCCAGTTCATGTTCAGGCTTGAAAGTTATTGTCTCATCTGATAAAATTCAGAGATGTTTTATTTAGTTTTTTTTTTTGCTGTGTTGTTCTAACAGACAAAGAATACGAAGACCCTGTTCTTTTTGCTCATTTTTGAACTTTGATTGCTAATGAGGGAAGCTAGATTACAGCCATGGATGAAGAATGAGCCCACAGAGCATGATTTTAAATCTTTGAAAATGTTGTCTTTCACCATAATAATGATTATTATGTGGAATCCTGTGATTTTTTTTGTCTTCTTCACTAACATTAATTTGCAATAAACTTTAGTCTTAAAGCTTCATACCATGCTGTTCAAGCTAAATTTTGGCTGTACTTGTTTATGTTGATTGTTCTGTAGTTCAGAGAATTAAAAGTTAAGTAAACTTCATTCTATTCAATTTATCTGAAATGAAAAGAATGGGTTGACTATTTGTTTCTTCTTTTCCTGCCTCTCACAAGCTTATTACATCAATCAGATGCCCTCGTCAAATGCATGTCTTTAGTAAGAAAATTAGTATAACAAGGTTAGGTTTTCACCATACCCCCTTTTACCCTGCATCTCCAAAGTTCTTTTTTATTTTTTTTATTCTGAAGTAATAATTTATTACGTTGGCTAAAGCAATGATGGCCCTCTTTTCATAACAGGATGTGGATGAGAACAGTATAGCCTCCTAAATCTGCTCAGATTTCCTCTCTTTAGATGTGACAACGCTTTAAGTGAAGTCCAACTAACTCACCAAAAGCCATATTTCTGGGAAAGGCCTGAGTTTAAACATATTTTTGTCAAGTGCTTCTATTGGCAGATGTAACTAAAAAGAAATGTTGGCCTCTTTCAGCAATCTGGGAGGTTTTGCTGAAACTTAAATGGCAGAACAGCGCAATCTACTGTGATGGAAAAGCCCTGATGATGATGCAGTTATATTCTCCTTTGGTCTACTTGAATTTAGCTTCATTGAGTTGCTGAATTTTGTGTCATTTAACCAGAACTAAAGTTTTTCATTAGTAACATATTATTTTTTCTCCTCCGCTTTTGTTTTTTTTTCCCTCTTTCAGTTGAAACTTCCTGAAAAGGCGGCAGCGGCGGCTCACACCTATTTCCAGGCCAATCCCGAACATGTGGAGATGGGCCAAAACCTGGAACAGTATAAAACTCAGCAGGGTGTAGAAGAAAACCACTTTGTTGACCAGGAAGCCCGGCCCCACCAGGTAAAACAGGCCAGTCTTTTTTGTGAGACTTTCTTGCTAACCTTGACCTTTATTTGTAACATGCAGCATCTGATTTTAAAAGTGCAGCTAATGTTGCTCTGCAAATGATCCTTAGCATTTATGATTCATCGAGTTTTAAAGGCAGGTAACTCATTTAGGCCTTTTAGTGGTGGAGCTTTAAACACCTACGAGTTGTCGCTCCTCCACCTGCCTCTCCTGCCCCCCTTCTTCTCTTTGTAGTTTATTATTAAGCATCACATTCCTCAATTTAAACATCTCACACTTTTTTAATGTCTCACATCACAACTAAACCCCTCACTGTAATAAATATGTTTTTAAAGACATTATTTTAATCTTAAAAAGCATCGTTTGTATTTCTGTTCTTACTCTGATACCCAATATGAAATCAGTATAGTTAAGAAGTTAAATAATCAGTTTAGTCATAAAACATTTGCTGGTGTATTTTTTGGTGAGATCAATTATTGCTAACAAAGTGGTTGAAGTACAAAGAAGTGAAATGTGAAGAAAAACTTAGACACTCAGAAATCTTACTTGATCACAAGAACATGTCAAACTTTCAAAGCATAAAATTTAAAAAAGGACTAAAACCCTGAAGACTTGGAGCCTGAATCACTTTTGTCCTTTCTTGTCACTTCTCTATCACAGCAATCATTTATGAGGGCAGTAAAGTTTTACGACAAGGCCGACTATGAAGAAGCAGTAACACTGTTTGAGGATGCTTTGCTGGAATACTACAGAGCTGATGTGGAGTGCCGGGCCCTGTGCCAGGGTCCACAAAAGTTTGAGGGCCACGATCACCTACGCTACCGGTACAGCCTACATGAAGTCGTGTCAGGTAAGGAAGAAAAAAAACTACACAACCTAAAGGGGTCTAACGCAACAAAGAAGGATGGTTTGGTTTTCCTTTTTGATTCTCTTAGTCCTGCTCTTTAATTTAAGCTAAAACATTAAGGCGATCTATTAGTTAAAGCCATAAAAAATCTTTAAAAGTTAGCATAGTAGCCTTATGTTAGGACTTCAAGATGCAGATTAAAGAAAAGCAGATGTTATATCGGAAACTTTTCACAGGATCAGTTAAACAAGAGGTCCTGTTATTGTTAATTGTTTTTATGAATTGACATAAAATACCTCAAACTGCTACCATGTATTAAAGGTTTTGATTTCAATTTCTTGCAATCATCAGTGATATATGACAGCTCCTTAAATGGAGTTCCAGTACTCAGTACTCATACTGTGCTTTCATAAGATGCAGTATGGGTTGAATGGATGAGGGATAAAAGAATGACTGGAAAACACTCTGACAGCTCAGTCCTCCACCAAGCAGCTTATAACGAATCCTTTAAAAGATTCCTAAAACCAAACTGTGATCCTGATTTATTGGGTTCTTAGTTGGATGAGATGCACCCGTGGTTTTAAATTTCACAGCAAACAATCCATGATTTTTTTCTATAATCCAGCTCACCAGCAAAAAACCAACACTGACGTAGTAAAAGCTAAAACTATTGTCAAAGCCAGAGTCCAATTTTTCTCCACTGCTTTAGTTTTTCATCAACTCAAAAATAGACATAAATGCTTCAGTTAAGATTTCTTGGAAATAAAAAGTTTTTTCCTGTCCACTTTAAATTCATAAATGAAATAATAAGTGTTTTAATGGTCTACTGACAAAAACTATGCATTCTTGTGTTAAGCACCAATTTTCTCATCCTATTCCTCTAAACTACATTATAATTTATAAGTCGTGAGATTATGCTGCAATGTTTTGTGAAAGTTCCAGATGTGCGTCTTTAAGTGGAACCACAAACGGTCATTAAAATGATAGTACACTTACGTTTCAATGTATTTATTGTTTTACATTTTAGTATTTGTTTGTGGGGAAGGGTGTGAGGATGACTGGCATAAGGGGCACATAATTATGAAAGTAATTACATTTCTAACTAAATCTAAAGTGTGACAAACATATGTATTGATTACCCCAGTTAATATTTTGTAGAAGAGCTAGGAGTCTTTTTAGGGTAGGTCTCTAACAGCTTTATACATGTAGAGACTGATTTGTTGTTCACATTCTTCTCTGCTAAATAGCTCAGGTTCAGTCAGATTTATTTAAACAGCACATCCACCCATCTGTGGGTGCATGACTAGAGTTGTCCTCTCGACAGGTTCCCTGACTGACTTCTCTCCATTCATAAGTGATGGATTGAACAGAGCTTTGTGGATGCTTAGAGTTTATCCAATGTCTGCTGGATGCCTTGTTATTTATGGTGCTGTTTGCGCACTAATAATTAATCTTTCTAATAATCCTCCTGTGTGTCATACCTCCTTACACTTTTACACATTTAACCAACTCTAACACCAAATAAGATAAATGACAAGGCTACCTGTACAGTAACCAGTTGTGCTACAGCTGGTCTTATTGCCCTGACCCACTAATGTATGCCTACTTTATATTACTTTATATTGATGTTTATTTGAACGTCAACTCGTCGTTTCTTTGCCTCATCTATATAAAATAAAGTTTTTGTCCTTTTTAAGTAGGTTCTTGATAAAATCTGCATTATTTCAAGTTAAAGTTGGGCCTTCGGTCATCTTCATGGAAATACTACAATTTACAATTGTACACAATGATATGGTCTTTTTTTAACCAAGCAATACAGTCTTTTTTTTAACAACAGTAACAAAGAATCAGAACTTTAGGAAGTTTTTAGCTGATTTTTTTTCACCCTTTTAGTTTTAACAAGTCTCTTTAGCTCAATTTTCTGCTGTTGGGGGTGTCTTGTTGATAAAACGGAGGCCAATTTTTTGGGGGGAAAACAAGGTGGGTTTTTGTTCAGTAGCTGCTCCTTTAAAGCTAACAAGTGTTTTTTGGCTCTTTCATATGTGTGGTAGGGTTGAAATAATTTCCAAAGAAAGCTAACTCCTTCTGTTTTGAATGAAGGAATTATTTTCCGCACCACAACAGAAGATTCCTCAGTCATGATGTTTTTATGTACAATGAAGTATGCTTGACTTGGATCAAAAAGGAAAGGATTTAACAGAGCTACTTCCAACTGTATGAGTTTGAATTTCCGTAATTGACCTAAATTGTGTTTCAGTCCTGCATGACTCAAGTTTGACCTCTGTTTCTCGGGAGCTCTTAAAGAAATTGAAAACACATTACAGCCGGTCTGTCTGAAAGGAAAATAGTGCTGCAGCTGTTAGAGAATGACCTCACTGCACACAACTGTTAACAACACATTCACACACTCCTGCTGGTCGTCCTTTGAGCTCACGGCATAAGGAAATGAGAAGTAAAGCTGCCCAGTCCTGTTTTTGCAAAAGGATGATCAGATACAGGATTAGATCTTAGACTCCTCCTGAGTTTAAACTCTGTTGATGTTTATTCTATATATAAGAGCTGTGTAAGTTAGTAAATAATTATTGTTTTTGTTCAAGCATAATGTGATTTTTCACTGAACTTAAAGTTATTATCTAAATTGTTTGAAGTTTGGCACAATGTACATTTTAAACCAAGTATAGTTAACCAGCGTGAAAAAAGATGCAGCCTTCTTAGTTCCCCTTATGATGTTAAATCAGACTTAACTCTTTCTGTTTTATGTCAGTAGAATTAACTAAATGTTCTCTGTTCTTTAAAATTAAATGTTTGCAGACATTCCTCACTATGTAGCACCAATGCCCTTAAAAAAGTATATTATTGAAAATATCAGATATTTTATGGATTCCCGGACATGTTTTTGGATACAGTTTGCTTGACGTTTGGCCCATTCTTCCCGACAGAACCAGTGTAACTATGTGAGGTTTGAAGGTTGCCTTGCTTACATAGAGTTGTGCTTGAAAGTTTACTCACCCTTTCAGTATAGACAGAAAAAAAATATCTGCAAGTAAAATAAATTGAAATTGACAAAAGTAAAAATTATAAAAAATTGAACTCATGAAATATATATATCTATTTATTTCATGACCTCAATTTTATATATTTACACTGTATATATATATATATATATATATATATATATATATATATATATATAAACATATAACTCAAATCAGA
>JAUZNJ010036432.1:0-11856 GCA_034780135.1 Jordanella pulchra
GCAACACAAAAACCCTCCGGCTAGACCAGTGTGCTGCGTATTTAACAGCATTGCTTATTACAATACAATAAATTTAGCAAAGCTTCAAGGCAGATACATTTCCTCGAGGTTTTTTTTGTAATCGAGTTACTCTAGTTACTCGATGAATCGTTTCAGCCCTAATACAAACGGTCAGGACAGTATTACAAAAATAAAACAAATGAAAAGAATTACTTTTAAACTTTTACACTGTATACTTTTATACAGTATATTTATCCCCGTTTTCTCCTGCATCAGTTGGAACTGAAGAAGCCTCTTGGATGAGAGGAGTCACATATTCTAGAGAAATTCAGTCCACTTGCCTAAACTGAACCTTCCAAGCTCATATGATGAACTACTGTCTCTCTGTATGTGCACATTTTTTTTAAGATCTCTATCGTGTCATGCTTTGCTTAATATTTTCACGTGACGTGGCTATTGTATATTATTGGATAATATCTAATAAGCCCATGACGCCTGGACACCGATTAAGGTGCTTGACAAATTGACAATCAATTAATGTTCATTGAGGTCTGTTACTTCTCTTTTTAGACTATATAAAAAATAGAATTCACTAGATATGAATAACCTTGGTCTGTAGATCTGAATTATAAGCACAAAGTTAGCATTTCCCCATTGTTAGGTTTGTAAATATAAACTTAAGACAAAAAAACACTAAACTATCTCAAAAAAACAAACAAATCCCTGCATTCTTTGGTAATATTCTAAGAGACAATACTCCTCTGTTCACCGAATGCCAAATGATCCAGTCATCACCCTCCATTCAACCCCCCACATCCCCATCCCTTCACTGAGGTCCATCTCAGTCACTTCCCTTTGTATTTGTTCTTCTCTGCATGAGAAGCTACTGATGGTCAGTCAGATTCAGACTCAGACGCTGACAGAACAGCTTCCAAACAGACAAAGAAAAAACCCCTTTGTTTTGTTTTTCCTTTCCTTTTCCGATTCTGAAGACCTCAGAAATTTAAAAAAGTGAAAATCGGGTACACAGAATAGGAGCCGTTCTGATGTCCTTAAACTTAAAGCTTTTCCTTTTATAAATATTCGGTAACCATAAGCTGATTGAATTAGCAAAATCAATAATGCATTATGGATAAAATGCACCAGCATGTGTTTGATTTTACATTTTATAAAACAAATGGTTACACTTTACAATAACCATCAAAACCATCTTTTATACATGGTTAAGGGACCACATATTAAGGATTTACAGATAGTTTATTAATGTCTGATTCATTTATAAACTGCATCTAAATCATTTAGAAGAGGTAAATAGTTCACTATCATTATTAAAAAGTTAAATAAAAAATAAAGGCTAGGTTCAGAGTCCACCTATGGAGGGTTAGGGCAAAACTAACATGGCAGGGTAATATGATCTACTTACCTCTTCTAAATAGTTTAGATGCCGTTTATAAATGATTATCAAACATTAATAAACTATCAGTTAATAAATGGTTTCTCTACCATTTATAAATGATGGATATTGTAAAGTGTTACCTGACAAATTTCTTCAAAACATAAAAGCTCCGACTAGAGGCTCTGTGAAGTGACAACAGGACTGATGGGTTGGTCATGTAAGTAAACACCTGCCTCTCAGCAAAAACATTATTACAACTGCTAACTGAATAAACCTGAACAAGATCGATGTCGTTCATTTGTTTCTGTACTTCTGAGCTGCAAAAACAGCAACTACAAAGCATGTAAACAAACAATCTGCTTGTGATTATTTGTTATTATTTGTTCCATTAATTTAAAATACCGCTCTAAAGTTGTTTTTGTTTTGTCGTTTTTTTTACATATTGTAATGTTACCGCTGTCGACTAGATGGTGTCACTGTTGATTCTCAAGCAAAGCCTCACTGGTATTTGCAAAAGAAGTAATACTAAAACAGTGGCATACTACAACAGAAACCTCTATGGATCCTGAATCCGGTTTGGAATAATTTATTCTGTTTAATGGCGACAAGGATGCAGAATGAATATTAGGTGCTTATATAAACAGCTAAAAAGCACCTATTTAGCTGCAATGCATAGAGGAGCAGCGTTACTTATCTACTGTGTTTGGAAGACAAGGATGTGATGTTAGAAAATATGGATGCAATTACCCAAAACATTTGTAACATGACGGAAAAAGACTTGCTGGCAATAAACAAGGTAGCAGTTGTACATTTAAGAGCCAAGTCTTAACGTTACTCTAAAAGCAACACAAACCCCTCCTTTTAGAAGTGCTGCTCACAACACAAAGTCTCTCCCATCAATGACTGGATCACAATAAAACAGAACTGAATCAAAGTTATCATCCCCTTCATTGAAACAAAGTGGCAGCTAACCTGACATCATGTCAGAGCGACATTCCCTGAATGTTGATGACAGTTTTACATTTTTGTTCATTGGAAATCATAAGCGCTTCATATATCTGAGCATCTTTTTTTATTCACTAATCTAATAGGTTCATGTTTTGCTTTATCTTATACACATGTTTGAGTTTAACAATGAGTGAGAAATCGTTTTTGTTTATTTCGTCAGCATTTAAAATAGCCAGCACCATAAGTTATTAAAATATAATAAACTCTTTTATTTATTTACCATATTGTAAACTATTAAGCCCTTTGTGTTATATAAATATCCTTTGATACAAGAGAAAACTCTGTTTTTTAAGAAAATGGTGGCTTGTAAGTTAATTGTTAAACAATCAAGAAGCTAAATTATTTTTACATTAATTTATTAATCCATAACTTGCACAACTACTACAAGTACATGTTTTATTTAAATACTCTACTGCTGGAATCAATCAAAACCTGTTTGGAAGTATGTATTTGCATAAAGTATTTATTGCCTTTGTGCTAAACATTTGCACATTATTTCTTCATTACTGAACAGTTTATTCGGTGATTTGACCCTTTTAGTTTGTATTGCTCTAAAACAAATGTGTTTTATTTTTCCATTATGTTTACTTTCCTGTCTAAATATTGGCTTTTCCTGTCAAACTGGAGTCACAGTCCCTATTCAGCTCAACAAATTGCCATGTATAATCATACCACCTGCTATTTTGTCTAAACAGGTGCCATATCAATATGTTTTTATGCCATTAGTGTTATATTTCTATTTATTTGGCTGCAACTTAGGTACATACAACCTTGTTAAAGCAACAGCTCCTCACTAAATTGAACATTGGGCTTCTCAACAAACTCTTTTACCCAGTGAACCTTTTAACCCAGCCTCGACTCCACCCTACATACCTATTCAAAGTCTATTCAAATCCACAAAAGCTCTAACAACCACTCAATGAAGAACACCAGATCTCTGCATGGACACCATCTGCCTCATGTTATCAAGGAGCAACAAAACCAAGAAAGTTAAAAATATAAAGCTTTAATCTGACCCAGGCTTAAAAAGGACAAACAGAGGGTTACCTAGCAATTAGTGGCAAGCTGTGGGTGAATACGCCACAGATGTCCGTCACACCCAAAAAATGCAGGAGATTACAGCTGTTTTAGATCTCAGAATGCCTTTCAACCAGAGAGCAAACGCCAAAATACATCTGTGGTACAATTGGGTTCCAAATATGTCAAAACTACGTGTTTGCTTAAAGTCATTTACTCCGTATAAAGGCAAATTTTGGTTCCAGGGTGGCATATCAGACCAACGTAAACTAACAGTCTACTTGCTTGACAAAGAAAATATTTTTCATTGGGGAAAAAAAGAAAACAAATAACAATGTCATTGACTGGCTGACCTTTTTTCCCTACTGTTAAACTGAGTTTGGCCATAAAGAAGATAGAAAACAGCACATTTAATAGTTTAAATGAAGAGTAAATGTGGCATTTACAGTGCAATTGGCCTAATTTCACTCAAAAACCAATGAGGGAATAGATGCACAGCTTGATCCGGTGGTCTAAAGATAAACAAATGCCAGGGGACCAGATTAACACACTTACAACCGGGGAAGCTCGAAAATGTGCTTTTAGCTTCAGAGACAAAAGCGTGGGGCTCAACTCGACTATCAGAAAAGATTTTCCTATCCCATAGAGAAAGGGACAGTCAAATGAAGGGGTTGAGTGGCCAAAGACTGATGAACGTGTAGCCTGTGTGGCTGGAGACATAACAACAAGTGGGAAGTCCCACACACAGAGGCAGGATTTTGTTTGAAAAAAAAAAAGAAAAAAAAAACAACTTTATTGCTTTGAAGAAAGTAAAAGTAAAGTAAAATTCTTCCTTGGTCTTCCTAATATATTGCCATACTAAAGCATCAAAGAAAAAGATCAACAGGCTGGGAGAGGTATTTAAGAACAAATCAGAAGTCCAACCAAAACATGCAGAAAACAAAACAGTTTTTGCAATAGTAGTCCATCAAGTCTTACTAAATATCAGAAAAGCATAGTACCAGAACATCCGAATTTCCTTTAGCTTTTCGTCATAAAATCAAAGTACAGCCAAAGCCAAAAGGAAGTCAAGGAATGAAGGGGAAGATCCCTTAGCAGAAGTTGATCAAAGTGAGAAAGCGGCAGAGGACAGACAGAAGAGACTGAATTGGTTCAAACACGTCTAAAAGTTGTTCAAAAAGTCCACAAGAGAATGTGTCACGAAAATGTTGTGACCTCTGTCATTTGCAGCGCTCACAGCAACTTGCTAAAGGAAGACGGTGTTGGCACGGAGTTGTTATTAGACCACAAGTAGGCTTAAATTACCCTCACATAAATTACAGTCTACTGCTGGTGCTCGTACTGCTGTCATCCAGGGAGATCAAGGCAGGGAGGAAAAACATGGGTCACCACTGGTGTAAGGTAGCCAAGAGGTATTCTGGATGTCAACACAAACCTAAAGAATTCTGGACCATTAATGGAGAGCTGTATACTCATTACTGGTATGATAAGTGTCCCAAATAGATCCTACATGATGTAGACATCAAGAAATGAGGTCGGATGGTTGTTCAGCTGGAAGTTTTCCCCCTCCATAAATGCAACAGTAAGATGGTTAGTGACTGGAATGGACAACTATCAACTTAAAAGATGACTGCCCAGTCAGAAACTCAAAAATCAAACTTTATTTTCTCCCTTTAAGTAGCGAGATATGTCTATGACTGATAATGGGAACCGGAGTTCGAATCCTGGCTGCAGCAGAATGGTCAAATGGAGTAAAAAGTCTGCTAAGTCTGTGTGCAGGTTCTACCGACTAGGGTTGCAATTATTATTAATAATAGGATGGTACAAGGCTCCTTAAAGATTTCACGCAGAAATTAAACCAAGTGAAGCTAAATCTGTGCCCTTTAACGACTTCTGGGTAGAGCATATTATTGGACGAAAAGGTTTTTTTTCCCATCTTGATTGCAAATGTCTTTATATTTTTTACTATTTCGGTCTAATAACTCCTTTGAGTGGGTTGCCCTTTAATCTTAAGGCGTGTTTTAGAGTCTCTATACCCAAGTAACGATTAATCGATTACTAAATTAGTTTACAAATATTTCATCAATCGATTATCACGATTAATCTGATTAATCCTAAAGGAAGCAGCCAAAGGACTCACTCACATATTGGCTGTTTAATCACGATGCTACACAGTACATGAGTTAAACCATCTGGCAAAGGGGATTATTTGTTACCCACCCTGAGAGAGATTTTGTTGAATTGGGGAATGAGTCAAAGGATCTGCTGAGGGTCTGCTCCAGACCCTCAGCAGATACTAGGATGGCTGAAGGTATTATAGCAGAGTACTTTTAAAGTCTTTATTTTTGTGCTTTATTTCTAGAAGAAGTGAATTAAATGTTGGCAGCCATTTAAAATTCCTAGAGTTAAGCTTAGGGTCTTTAAAACGTTTCAGAGCACCACAGTGCTTGTACAGGGCCCAGAGCGCGATGCTCACTCATTGCCTTCTGTTAAAGCTGGTCAAACAGGATCCATTTTTTTCTCCAAAATCCTTTGAAGAAGGAGGCTTTACATCACATTAAACTAGGGTTGGGCAGCTAATTGCATTTTCAATATAGTCCCAATACCAAAATGCAACAGTCCAAGCAGTTTCGGTAATGTTTCATTTGACATGAGTAAAAGACTTGCTTTCTTACTCCAGCCCTTTAGGTGGCAGTAATACAAGTGAAGGGGATTTGCTTCCACACAGAAGGGAGAGAGTTGCAGCTAGCACGCAGACTGAAGCATGCAAGCAGAAGTAAGCCCTTTACCACAAAACAGTAAAGTCCTGCGACAAAATTTTTGTCAATCAAAATAAAATTGAAATCATAATATTAGTTGGAAAATAAAAATACGAAATCACAATTTTGTTCCTTGGCTATTTACCTCTAAATTTTAGCTCAGAAGTTGTAATCTAAAGCACAATCAAACATGACGGATTTTTCAGAAAATTGCTTAGGAGCACAGAAATATTGACGCTCCGCCCCTCATGGCTGGTATCCATGAAAGCTCGAGTATTATACCTTTCCAACAATCTATTGAATGGTTTTACCAGACGTTCTCAAGTGATGCACAGTTAGTGATATATAGCGAAAATGTGGTGACCAAAGACTGTCATAGGCAGGAGGAGTTCTACATTGGAACTCAGCATTTCTATTTTACCAGATACAGCTGATACCATGCCTATTTCATCAAAATTGAGAAATTAAAAAGTCCAATCTTCAAATCCCTTTGCCTTTGAAATGTTAAGTGTTATATACAGCAACTTTTCTCTTACTCACAGACAGCTGATGTAGACAACGATGGTAAAAAAAGACTTGGAAAAAAATTACAATCCTGCTGAGTAGTATTTTCTAAAGGGAGTTTTGAGTTAAAGAAAAATGTGACATCAGCAATCTCCCAAACCTCTGACAAGAGCATCTCCCCTTTCTATATATAAGAAGATGCATTAATCAGCAGATGTGATTTACTGGAGTGAGCAACAAACACGGACACGATGCGGAGCTATTTTGGCTCCGTATGCCTCAAGTATATTAAATTATTCACAGGGCTACCATACAGGGAACATGCAGAAGCCACAAGCTAAAAACACTCATAAATTAACCAGTGTCTGACAAATAAGCTTGATGTTAGTCATGATAAGCAATTGATCTTTACACATTCCTGACAAATTGTTTACATGCCAATATATACTAAGAATACATTAGAAAAATCTATTATAAAGATAATTATTGCTTGTTTATTTGAGAAAGTACCTAAATATACATTCCACCAGCAAAGGCTTTTTGTGGGAAATTAAGAACCAATGGGGCTAAGTAGAAACGTAACTCTGCACTCAAACTGCTCCATTGCACATCAGAGCTTGGCATGCCTTAAAAAAATCAATAATGAAACTTTGTCAAGACAAGAATGAGTGCAAAAGAACAGCACACTTTCAGAGCATTCATGTCAGAACCAGCACAGTAACACATTATAGTCTAATCTCCTCCCCAAGGGTTCAGTGCCTGACTGCTCTGCCCACAACAAGTGCTTATATTCATACTGCTGCCATTCATTCAGTTCCACTGCTTTCACCATGAAAACACAACCCACTGTGAGTCAGGAGGCCAGCATGTCTGCAGAGTGAGCGCAGCAGTTTCATGTATGCGAGGCGGACCTTTGCTAGGCTGCCAAAGTTGGTGTCTGATAGCCAACATCTGCTGGGTGGGCTCATTCCTTCACAGCGCTACAGAGGCTAAGGTGAACCTGGGAGCAACTCTACACCCCTGCAGGGTGGGCAGGGGCAAAGCAACACAACTCCAATACTGGCCATGAACATCACCCTCAACCATAATCTTTACAGAGACCCTTAGAAGCTCATGACTTTAATCTCCATCTGTGATCCACAGCAGCAGAAGGCTCACAAGTCTGCCATCCACTCAGAGATTAGTGACAGTAAAGTGAAAGATTATGATTATAAATGGCAAATGTGATGGATAGACAAACACAAAAAGAAATGAAATGGAGGAATAGCATGAATGAATACTGATTGAAGAAAAGAAGATAAAGTGATGCTGGCAGACATGCATCTTTCTCTTGGTCCATGTTTGTTTTGGTCAACGTGCCCAAAAGTGGGGAAAGAATCACCCAGACATCAGAGGTAAGGTGAGACGGGTTCCTAAACTCAGGCAGGAACAGCAGGAATTCAATGTGAGAACAATAGTTGAGAGAGCAGCTTAACCAGCGGCCAGTGAGGTTCTTCTCTGGAGCTAAGGAACCAGAGGTAGATCGGAAGAGCCCGCTAGGCAGACAGCGCACCAGAGTTAGCAGATAAGGCAGCTCAACAGGAGAGCGGAGGAGCACAGGAGAAGTTCGGAAAATCAGTCGACTGCGTAGCTGATGCTATTAGGACCTATTCACAAATGGAATATGTCCAGTCAAAGTTCTAATTATCTATTACATACTTAGCCTTCCTTTAGCAAGCTAACCAACAGTATACAGCGACGAAAGAGGGGCAGCACAGCACTTCTTTATGCTCAACTTCCTGCATTTTAAACCATAGGAAGAATGTGAAGCAAAACCGCTCAGACCTTGTTATTCCTTGATCAATTTTAGGAATAACAGCATCAGATAAAAATGGATGTCTTATAACCAAAATAATCGAACCAATTACTTTTCTCCATTCAATGCAGTTATATTACCTACACTAAGCCACAGAACGATAATAAAATAAAGTGCACAATCTGCTGCGGGATAAAACAGCTTTTTGTTTACAGCACAGAGGAAGAGCAGAGATGCTGAGACAGAGGAATAGGTGACCTTGGTTGACTGTGGAGGCTTAAGAAGGATGAGTGTTCATGATGCACACAAACTGAGGCCGATAGAGAGATGCAAAGTGATGACAGAGAGCTCAGAGAATTCAATGATGGTTCCTTACAACTAGAAATTTAGACCCTACTTTAAGATTGCTCAAGTCAAAATCTAGATGTTTCAAGACTTGGGTAGAGTGAATGCACGACTTAGACAAACGTTTTTGTCATTTTGAAAACAAAGGGTGCAGCCAAAACAAAATGTTGTTGCATACAGCCTACGACAATACACTAAGATTTCAAAAGAAGTAGAATAGCAGTGCAATACAATCATGAAAAAAGTGCAGCAGTGATAGGAAGTTAACTGTGCAAAAACAACAACAGTGCAAAAATAACAACAGTGCAAAAATAAGGTAATAGATAGGTAAAAGGCCTCTTTGTAATCATATTTCATGTGAAGCCATATTTAGCCATGGCTAACTGTAAAGCTCCCCCTAAAATCCTACAGACACCTTTAAAAAGCTCTTAAAGGCTATGGCTTCATTTCACAAACGGGGTGATTAAAATGTCAGTCTGTAAGGTCATCTATAATGATCAGTGCAACAATTAGTTATTCTCATCTTTAAACATCAACTTGGGATCTCTTAGGAGGTTCTGATGCAACATTTAATGTTTTAATGTTTTTTTTAGGGAACAAGTGAAAGGAAAAGCAAAATGTCAACATTTGTCTTCAAAGGTAGTTTTCCAGGATTCTTATTGAGCCGATAGCAATCCAAACTAACACTTGGATTAGGCGTCTTATAGCACAGAATCCCACCCAGACTTAAGCCCCAAGAAAATACCCTTCTTGCTGACAAGAAGTTATTGAAGCCAGCATTGGGAGGCATTCAACTCCATCAGCAGGTTGCTTGCTTGTACGTAGTGGTGATAGCGTTCTCGGTTCCCACACCTCTTTTTTCCACTATTTAATGACCGACCAATCGTGAGTCAAATTCTGGAAACGAAAGCAATGCAGGAGCCAAGCTCTGTGTGCACCCACCCATCCAACAGCCAAGTGTGTTTTTGTTGCCACAAGCTGTGACAGAGGTCAGACCTGGCAAGCTGATTTCCAGGCAGTAAACCCTTTGCAGCTTAACACCCTGAGTCATTAGAGGAACTCATTCATTATGTGAAAGGCATAATGAAATCATCACAACCATGCCTGGATGCCAGGGTGTTCGCCTCCCCAACAAGCTCAAGTAATCAACTTGACTAAAATACTTACAATCAAAGTCTCCTGGGAGACTCTATCTGCTCTGCTGGAATGCAGACTGAAGGCCTCCCACCTCACTCTATTCAAGGTTTAGAGGAAGAACTGGGTTACTCCCAGTGGGAGCAGGATGACGGAGCAGGACAGCAGTTAAATCATAAACGTTTCCAGAATCTTTGCCTCAGTTGTCTTCAGATATGCATGACAGCACTCTATATTCTGTGTTTACAAACCTTGGAAACTAAATGTTAAGGGAAAAAAAGGAGCTAATTTATCGACCCAGTTGGTATTTAATAAATTTCAATCCAAACAACTGTCAAGAGATGACTTAGTTTGTAATAGCGTCATTTATCTCAGTAAAAGTGCAGCTGTTACTGTGGGTTTCTTTCATCAGAGGTTTGATAAAGATAGAAGAGAACAAACATTTTCATAAGGACCAAGGAATACAGCAGAACAGTTAAAAGTTCTGGAGAAGCTTAAAAATTGATAAAAGTGCATATGGACAGAAACTAGCGCCATCAGACACTAAATCAGAATTTACCATAGTGAATCTGAAACTAAATGTTTTGGTATGAAAGAACATTTCACTAAATTGAAACTTTATTTAATGAGATGAAAATAAGCTTTAAAAGTGGGTAGTTGTTTTTTGTATTAAAAATTTAGTTTGATTAATTTCACTTTCAGTTCTAGAAGTTGATTTTATTTCTTACAACACAGATTCAAATCACGTCAAATGACAAGATGTGGGCAGAGTCCTGTGCCATCAGAAACTGAACCTGAATTGCCCTGACTGAATCTGATTTCATGTAAATTTAAATTAAATACATTACTTTGGAAATGAATATAAAATAAAACTTAATTAATTTGCTTTAAAATTTTTGTAATTGTTTGTTTTTAAACTTTCAGCTTTATAATTGTATTTTATTTTTAAAATTGGTCTTTTAGCCACAGAGTAATCAAACACAGATTCACTGATTGGCATTTCACACCAAGTTAAACTTATATCTACAATATTCTGAGCCACTGGACCGTAAATGAACTTGGTAAACTCATAACCGTTTGACATTCACAATGTCAAATTGAATTATTTTTAACTTCATTAACGTCAATGGGGAATTAAATAGCAATGTACCACAATCTGCAAACTATACTAATTTAATCTTTAGCTAGTTGCTAAAGATAGCTGTTACAGTTAGCCCACACCCATCTCCAGGTTTTCCTAATGAAACTTCATATAGATGATAATTTGACATCTACCAAGCTCATAAATGCTTAAAATACCATAAAATAAGTTAAACATGATGTGAAATGTCAATCAGGGAATCAGTGTTTGATTAATCTATGGCTAAAAGACCCAGTTGTTTGACATAAAGAAATGTAGTTATCAAACTGAACATTTAAAAAAAGACAAATATAATTTATAATAAAACAAAACACAAATGCATTCAGTTTAAAATCATTCAAATTGGTTTCAATTTAAATTCACTTCTTAAACTGATGGATTTAATTTCATTTTACATGGATACAAATTCAGGCAGGACAAGTCAAATTAAGTTACCAACGGGACAGATTTCTGCTCATATAAGTCAGCAAAACTCAAAGTTTTTTATTAAATGTATTAAATGCATAAGGTGAACAAATCTTACAATATGTCTCTGTCTATATAGGCGAATAGGGGTTGAATTATCCAGTAAAATACACTCCTGTTCAAAATCTTAAGACCAGTCCAAAAATACAAGAATTTGCATTTTGCACCATTGGATCTTAAGAAGGTTCTAAGTAGAGCTTCACAATGTTAAAAGGAGAAATCAGCGTAAGAGACAAAACCTTTTGAGCAGGGAATTAATTGAAAACTGCATTTATACTCAAACATGATTTTT
>JAUZNJ010036433.1:0-11856 GCA_034780135.1 Jordanella pulchra
GGGAGAGACATGCGGGAAAGGACCACAAGCCGGATTCGAACCTGGGTCGCCCGCGTCAAGGACTAATACATACATGGGTCGTGCGTGCTAACCCCTGCGCCACCTGCACGCCCATAGATGGATGTTTAACACACTCTGCTCTTCTTTTAAATTACTTTGTTTTTACATTAAGTTCTTTCTTCATTACATGTAGCAGAAACATGTGCTACTTTGGGACAGATTTTGTGATATAATTAGAAATGTTGTGCTTTAATTTTATCCCATTTGTTTCCTCTCAAGTAATGTAGTTTATCTTTATAGGTGGGATGATAAAGTCAAGTTATGTTTATTTAAGTTTCTTAAAGATACTGGGCAAAATGTTGGCGACTGGCTGACTGTGCCCCTCTGTCAGTGCAATTATATGCTCAGGGTTTTTTGTGATTGGGGATTTTAAGTCACTCCATTACTCATTTTTATTTGTTTGTTTATTTATTTTTTGTTAGACGAAATCTTTATTTCGTCTCCAAAATATATACTATAAATGTATGTTTCCGTAAAGCAAACTCTGACCATCAAACCTAAACATAAAATGTATAAGAGTAGCGTGTGCAGATGATTCAGTACTTGTGCTAAGATTTTCCTTTAAAGGTTATTTATTGGCTGTTAATTTGCAGTTGGATATTGAAGCATTTTTTTGCCCTCAGACCAGCTGCGTCCGTTCCTCGATGACTCTGCAGGAGGGTTTGTAGAACGTCTGTTCGAAGCCCTTGAGGAAAGCCGTAACAGCCGAGGCAACAAGGGTGCAGGTGAAAAGCACCGGAAGAGAGGACTTAAGGTAACAAGTTAGAACTCTGTAAAATGTTCAGACTAATTTCTACAGACTGTACACAAACTGTGAGTTTTATACTAGGTGAGGAGATGCACAGCAATTGTGTGTTTGCTTCTTATTTGGCTGTTTGGACTTAGGATGTCTTTGGTGAGGAAGCAGACACAGGAGCGCTGCAAGCAGCTAAAGATACAGGAGACGGAACAACAGTCAAGAGGAAAAGAGTCCCACGCTTCCAGGAGGTGGAGGAGCCTGAGGTTATACCCGGACCACCGTCTGAAAGTCCTGGCATGCTCACCAAAATACAGGTAAAATAAATAGTTGTTCAGCTCAGCTGTACTGAATCCTAATTTTTAATTTGGTCCATAATATTTTGCTAATACTCCTGCCTTTTGTTTTGGAAACAGATCAAACAGATGATGGAAGCAGCTACTAAACAGATTGAAGAAAGGAAGAAACAGCTGAGCTTTTCATCACCAGTCCCATCTGCAACAGTAATCTATTCAAACATTTTACCAAAAAAAAGAAAACAAACTTGACACGGTTTTAAAATATGAAGAATTTGACTGTGAATGTTTAGTTTGATTTTCTGGCTTCTGTGGTTGTCTTGTCTTACCATTACAGACGGATGTATCACAGCTTCTTGGTACTCCTGCTGGTGGAGCTTCATCTATCGCCCCCTCCCAGGCTGCCAGCTTTATGAATGATGCCATAGAAAAAGCCCGCAAAGCAGCTGAGCTGCAAGCCCGGATCCAGTCTCAGTTAGCTATGAAACCTGGTATCCTTGGCACTTTGGGAAACGCAGGCCCGCCAAACTTTGTCGCGCTTGCTAACCTGCATGCGATGGGAATTGCACCACCGTCAGTAAAAACTTGAGAAAAAATTCTTATTTCTCTTGCAAAACATGAGGATAGGTGCTCATAGCAACTGTTTTTTTTTTCTTGTGTGAATTTATAGGAAAGTTGAAGCAAAGGAGGTGAACAAACCAACACCTCTGATTCTGGATGACAAAGGCAGAACTGTTGATGCTACAGGAAAAGAGATTGAACTCACTCATCGTATGCCCACCCTTAAAGGTATGTGCTTGGTTTCCTATCATCTTCAAGTTATCGAATGAGGACAATAGATCTTTAAAGCTCAGATTGGATCCTTTGTTACCAACATTATTTTGAACAGTAATGCTGTTTTAAAACATTAATGATATTAAGTTGAAATCTTTTTGGTCCACAGAGACCTTCTTTGCAATTCTAGTTTTAGATATCAGGCAAGTGGAAACAAAAAAACATTTGCAAAAAAAGCATTTTCAAGGAGCTTGATACTGAGACAGTGAGATGCAGAATATATTTATATCTATTAATTTTTATATGTTTGTGTCAGTGTAAGACAGCTTGCTAATAGATCTCATCTTCTACACATTTTTAGGAGTGTATGGGACAAATACTCAAAACAGCTATTGTCACTTTGGTATAGATGTGGACCAAACAAATATAGTATTGTTTTGCAACCTTAATATCAGCACAACTGGGTGCGCATTGCAATGAAGCCTTGCCTTTAAAAAGTGACACAAAAACAAAAGGAGAGGATTCCCTCTCTCATTAAACTCTGCTGTTGGGAATAATAAAGGTTGTATATCATTAGGCCTGCCACAATAAACGATACATCAATTAATCGTGTGATTAAAAATTGATCATATGATTGATTAAAATAAAGTCAATAATTTACCAAAGGACACTGCAGGTACTTGACACTGGAGCCTTGTCAGTTCTGTGTCACATTTGAAATTGCAAGCGAATATCATCACTACAATCTCTCCCAGAATGATCGTGTTCTGGGAGTCTCAGCATGAACCAAGCAAAGTACCAACTTAGACTTGATTATAATGAATAGCATTATAACATTGTTAATAACGCAAACTCATGATTTAGGCCCTTTGTGGTTTCTCATGCAGCTAGTGGAGGAGAGTTGAACCAAACCAAAACTTTGTCAGTATTTTTCAACAACTATAAGGTACATGGCTCCCTCTACAATGAACTCGATTATTTGCTTGTTCTAACTGAATACAAAACATCCATGGGACTGGAGAAAAATCAGCTTCAATCCAAATATCTGGTTAAAAGAATATCATGAAACAATATTTTACATTATAATATGAAAAGCAATGTTTTACTTAATTTCAAATGAAAGCGAAACACGTGATGCTTGTCTTTTTTACCATTGAATAATTTAATAAAATAAATAAAAGGTTCATACAATGTAAAATTCATGCTGCAGAATTCAAGGGAAAAATGACAAATATGTCAAAAGAAAAGGGTAAAAAAATATCAAACGTTTGTGCTTTTTAAATTAATACTTTTTTAAAGAGCCTTTACATGTTCGGACAGAGACCCCCTGTTTAAGGTTGTCTCGGTCCGCTTCTGAGTAGAGCTTGGTGCAATTGTGCAGGTGTGAATACATACCGACCTAAATCCAGCCCAAATATAGAAAGCATACATCTCTTTTGACTTGGTATTAAACATAGTATGAGAACCATACCTTTTTGTTCCTTAGCAACACTGCTACCAACAAGCGGGGGATCTTCCTCTGTCTGTTGGATTTAATCCCTGACAGCATCACAAGTTTAAAAATAAAACTCAAAATCCAAATCAAATTATCCACTCTAGACACTCAAAAGGCCTTGCAGCTCAAATAAAAGCACAAATAAGAAAAACAGAGCTGCTGGATGAAGCATTGATTGTCACATGTGTCTTTGTTTTGACTTCTAGTCCATTTGCAAAATGTCATTTTTTTTGAAATGCAACAACAAAAAAAAGTCCACTGTTGGACCATACATACGGACATAAGGACTTGTTTGAATACACCCTGGATAATACTTAATCCTATTTACTTAAGTTCAGCTGTCCTGGCTATACCCATGTTAGTTGGCATCTTGTGTGTTATTTTTATTCTAAAAAATTGCATTGCATTTAAGTTATTGAGGATAAATAAAACATATTTGTTAAATTTTCTATATATTTTTTTAAGACACCAAAACTTGACATTTTAGGAAGATTTTTTTTAGAAATTTGGATTTGATCATTGAGTGGATTAACAGAACCTCAAAAAAGAAACAAAATCTTTTTTTTTCCTCCTCCTTGTGTCTTGTTTTGCTATTCTGACTCTGGGAATAGATGTCCCAGCCCAGAGCTAGATGATAGCCCAACAGCTATCAACAGCGGACCGTTATGACTCTGTCATGACACTTGTATATGAAACTTTATTGAAAATTATTTAGGGAGTGATATACTCTGGACACTGAGACGGAAAGGGAGGTGAGAAAGAAAGAGGGGGCAGGGACTAAGGGTAGAGAGAAAGAGATGAAGACAGGAAAGAGCTTGAAAAGAAAAGAAACGACACAGGGGACACAAGAAGGGCAGACGCAGGGAGGTTCACATCCATCAGTGAGGAGCAGACAAGAGCACCCAGAGCCAGGCCCCGACCCCAGAGGCCACGGTGCCGAGTGGGCAGTGAGCCCATGCGCTCCGCTGGCGGTCCCAATGCATTTACTTCCACCAGAAATCTTTCCGAGTAGAAGTGCTCTGACATGCATAGAGTTTTATAGTTCCCTAAAACCATGTCTTCTGCCTCTGCCTGTTGAAGGTTATGCATTGTCAGCATCAGTTAGGTGTTTAAAAATAGTCAGAAGAGAACAAAACTTTAAAAAGCTTTTTAAAAAGGTAATGACAAATCTAATATTTAAAAAAAAAAAAAAAAAAAAACAGCAGAAAGTTGCCTTAAAGTTCAGATAGGTGCATCCCTATCTGTTGGTAACATCAGAGAAAATGATTCTGGCTCCCATCTGGTTATTATAAATATTTACTTTTAACTTATATTGTTGAATATGGAAACTGCTCTAAATGGCTTCCTTGTCCCTGTGCAGCTAACATACGGGCCGTAAAGAGGGAACAGTTTCGCCAGCAGCTGAAAGAGAAGCCTGGAGATGACATAGAGTCTACATCCTACTTTGACCAGCGTGTCCTAATAACACCTGCTCAGCGAACCCGCAGGGGCTTCAAATTCCATGAACCGGGCCGCTTTGAGAAGATTGCTCAGAGAGTTCGAACCAAGGTAGAAAAAAAACACTTCATGTGTAGATTTATTTTACGTTCAGCAGATCAGGCTGCATCTTCAGTGCCTTCTCTCCTGTTTTTTTTGCATGGTGGTCTAACCCACTCAGGCCCAGCTGGAGAGGCTGCAGAATGAGATTGCTCAAGCTGCAAAGAAAACAGGAATTCAGGCTTCCACCAAACTGGCACTGATTGCTCCAAAAAAAGAGATTGGAGAAGGGGATGTTCCGTATATTGAGTGGTGGGACTCGTACATATTACCATCCAACATGGCCATGTAAGGAACCACAAAACACAGTTTAGCCTAACGTATATTTGACAGTGCTGTTTAACTATTACAGATAACATATGTGAAAAGCAGCTGACTTTTATTTTTCTCCTCTTCTGTTTCTTTGTTGTAAAGAAATCCGGACTCAAAATTTGAAGAGTTTGACCTTTTTGGTGTAACAAACCTAGTAGAACATCCTGCTCAAATTAGTCCACCAGGTAAGATGTGTTTTAGAAATTCAGTGTTAAAGTGCTGCTATATTGTATTTTATTATAAATTTGTGTTGCTGTACTTTATTTGTCCAACATATAGTTCCAAGTGGTTTAATACAATACATTGTAGAAATACAAAGTCACAGCTCCCTCAGCAGTGACGACAGTAGGTATTTTAACTCTGCTGGTGGTGCCCTAATGCAATAGGTTCATCTGGTTAAGAAACAAACTTAAAAGCTTTCTTTCTGAACTAGCCTGCAAAATGCCTCAGTTCAAGTAGCAGGTATTACATTTCTATTAACATTTTGGTTTTATTTGAAGGCATATCTTTTATGGCCTTTGTTAAAAATGTCTCAATCCTCTATTAACTCCAGAAAATGGTCTGATATCATCTATAATTTCTTTAATAGAAATATCTTGTCCTATGTGCTTACAGAAACATTCTGCTTCTGTTCTGTTTAAAGTCTATGTAGCCCATTGGTTTGTAATACATGGGTCAGCTGTTCTCATACCTGTTGCTGTTGACTGTTAGAAATATGTAAATCATGTTGATTTTGTATTATCTACATTGGTTTCATGTAAAATAATCAAAGCTGAAAAATTGCTATTGTATTACAACTTTAAAGCG
Organism: Jordanella pulchra; assembly: GCA_034780135.1. Lineage (NCBI taxonomy): Eukaryota > Metazoa > Chordata > Actinopteri > Cyprinodontiformes > Cyprinodontidae > Jordanella > Jordanella pulchra. Next base: position 6,017 of record JAUZNJ010036433.1, read on the forward strand.
TTTTATTTGACACCTAGTCTTTGTCATTCTTTTTTCTTCCTGATTGCCTTTCTAATAATCTGTATATAAATATATATTTAAAAAGCAGAGTTTTTCCTTTGTCCACGTCTAAAGCTTTGTAATGTGTTCATAATTGTCCTCATTACTAGTGGCTACATTTTTCTCCTCCAGTTGACACAGACAAGCCAGTAACATTAGGTGTGTACCTAACAAAGAAAGAACAGAAGAAACTGAGAAGACAAACACGGAGAGAAGCACAAAAAGAAGTGCAGGAAAAGGTTCGCCTTGGACTAATGCCTCCACCAGAACCAAAAGGTAAACGCATAGCTATGTTTGGAAAGAATTTCTGGGTTGGATCAAGCTGAATGTTGCTATTGTTTTTTGGTTTGTTTTCTCTCAGTGCGTATCTCTAATCTGATGCGAGTCTTGGGGACGGAGGCTGTTCAGGATCCCACAAAAGTAGAAGCACACGTGAGGGCGCAGATGGCAAAGAGACAAAAGTTTGTAACATCGTCAAGTGTGCAACTTCGATGCCAGGATTGTAATCATCTTGGCATTTCTTTAAAAATCATTCCAAAGAATCTTCTGTTGAATTGTTTTATTTTGTTGTCTTAACTGTAGAGCTCATGAAGAGGCCAATGCAGCTCGGAAGCTGACAGCAGAGCAGAGGAAAGAGAAGAAGGTGAAGAAGTTAAAAGAAGACCTTACTAATGGTGTTCACGTTGCAGTGTACAGGTAAACAAAGAAGACCTGTATCACTAAGAATATGCCTGAATATGTGTTACGATCTGCCAGTTTATCATTCTTTGGCTCTTGTTTAGGATCCGTAACCTGCAAAATCCTGCAAAGAAATTTAAAGTGGAGGCCAATGCAAACCAGCTGTACCTGACGGGCACAGTAGTTCTGCACAGAGACGTCAATACAGTTGTGGTGGAGGGAGGTAAGAAATTATGCTTTGATCTATATAAAACTGGTAGTTTTAAAGGTTAACATCAGTGTATTTGACCAAGCTTTTTGTACTTCTAGCATCAGCTATAGAAAGATTAGAAATGTACATATCAGTCAAAGATTTGTAGGTTGTTCATTTGGAGCAGCTGTTGATTAATTATTGGCTCCCACTGTTCTAAAGAAATCCATAAAAAAAATTTTTTGCTTGTATTAGAAAGCCTAGTCGTTTAAATTAATTGAAATAGGATGTTTTAACTTTTATGTAAAATATTTAAAAATTCAATGAGGGATTCCTGTCATGTATAAAACTTTCCCAGATAATGTGGAATCGATCTGTACTCCTTCCCTGTAGGAAAGGGGCTCCTTTTTACAGGTCAGCGCTTTGTTGCTTGAAACATTCTGATCTGAACAAGACAGGATGGTTTACTTTTTGTGATAAATTAAAAAAAAAAAAAACTTGTTGGATCATTTGTTCACATCTTTATTATACATCTTATAATGATTCCAGTGAGATCATAGTGTTGTTTTCTTTTAAAACATACAAAAATGAACTTTTAGGCTTCCCAGAAAAGCACTCTGTTTTATGCTAGCTGGCACTGCACATTACATCCAGCACACCATCCCCAGGGGGTAATCTGGCAGTGGCAGCATCATGTTTAGAGGTGCTTTTCTTTTGCAAGGTCAGGGGAACTGGTCAAGAGTTGACGTGAAGATGAAGCTAAGCTTTTAAAAGCTGAAAAGACTTGAGACTAGGATGGGGATGTACACCTTCCAGCAGTGAAAGGAGCCCTAAACATACTGCAAGAGCTATAATGAAATGGTTCGGTTTAAACATTTTCACATTTTAAAAGAACCCAGCCAAAGACCAGGCCTAATCCAATATAGAATCTAAGGGAAAATTAATATATTACCTTTTCCACAGTATGCATCTGACCTTTGGATGTCACTCGTTATTGAAAAGAGGACTGGTTTCATAAACGCATTGAGACGGGGAGGCCAAATAAAATAAAAAATGTGCTCAACATCTGTAGACAATAAGAAATGTTAAAAATAGTTTACTATTTTACTTCATAAGCAGATACTACTTGCGATATCACATAAAAGGTTGTTTTAGCGTCGATAATAGATCTGGAAAAATTAGCTGATACTAGTCTTTAATGAGACTATTTTTTATATATATGTTGTGTCTTTGCAAACCAATCAGATTTTGCTATTTAAAAAAATAGTATTGTATTAGAAAATAAGTTCTTTTGATTTTGATCTTGCACTTAAAACTTAGTTTTCTGTTTGCATTTTAGGCCCTAAAGCCCAGAAAAAGTTCAAGAGACTGATGATGCACAGAATTAAATGGGAGGAACACAACAGTAAAAGAGATGGTAAGATTGTTTTCAGTTTGGTTTGTCTTCTGGAGAGGGTGGTTAATAACTCGGAAACCTATTATATATTTATCTCTTAGATCCAGATGGTGATGATGATACGAGGAGAAATAACAAGTGTTGGCTGATTTGGGAGGTTGGTGTCCCCACATTCTACATCTTGGATGCCCATCTACATTTTTGTTATTTTCTGTCTTATCTGAAGCTAACTTCCTCTTGATTCCACAGGGGACGGCTAAGGAGCGGAGCTTTGGAGAGATGAAGTTCAAGCAGTGCCCCACTGAGAACATGGCTCGAGAGCACTTCAAGAAACATGGCACAGAACACTACTGGGACTTGGCACTGAGCCAGAGTGTGTTGGAAGGCACAGATGACTAAAACAAGCCAGTGGAGCGTTTTTGATTTAGTCAGTGACTTTAACCATCGTCAAGTGGCAGAACGCCTGCCTCAAAGCCAGCTGCCCCCTCTGCTGGTTACTGGACGGACATAGGCTAGCTAAGAGACTCGAACATAAAAGGAGCGACAACAAACCTCTGCTAGTGATTAATTCTATTTTTTGTTTTGTTTTTATTTGTGAGAATGGTATAGACACAGGCCTGTGTAGATAAGTATGTGTATAAATCTGCATCAGTGTTGGTGACAAAGGCTTTTCCTGTCTAAAATATTTTTTTTTTGTAGACAGATTGCCTATTTCAATGTAACAACTCTCCAAAGGCATAATATGGTGAGATCTGTTTATCATGACTGATAAGTTTGTGATTAAGATGTAAACTTGTAGAAATCCATTTAAATTGAAACAGCCGAGAGCCTCCCCTCATTAGAAAGAATTGTTACAGGTTTTGTGCAAATCAAATGAAAAATGCACATGAAATAAAACCACATTTTCCCTGAAAGCCAGGATTCTAAATACGTTTATGCAAGTTCATGTTGAATGAAAACATTTGTTTGATTCTGTAGCCACACTTCTCTCTTACCAATGCAGTTTCTGCTTCAAATAAACAGAAATACTACTTTTGCCTCTTGTTTTTCTAAAGATTTTAACATAGAATACTGTTATCCTTGCACTTTTTTTGTTAGTTTTACATCAACTCGTCCAATTCTAAAGTAAAACCACTGGGGGCGTGTGTCTCCCCCCCCCTCACCGCTCGTCTTCTTTGCCCCAACCTGCTTCATCCCCAACATCAGCAGGCAGAACAGGGAAGATGGCGGCCGGTTCAGGAGCAGCAAGCGGACAGGGAGCCCGCAGCTCCACAGCTTCTCTGGAAGCCTCACTGGACCGCCGTTTTCAAGGAGTATCCAACACTATGGAGTCTATACAGAGCCTCTCGGCTTGGTGCATTGAAAACAAGAAACACCACGGCCTTATTGTGCGCTACTGGATGAAGTGGCTAAAGAAATGTGAGTAGCTCTCCTCCGAAGCTACGCTGCTAGCTAGCTTACTTCAAGCTAATTCAATTACATTTCTGGCTCCTCTACGTGCTGTTTGCAAAACGCACCTAAAGCTATTTGTGGTGAATTTGCAGTGCTGTACACTGCACCACAAAATGTGTCTTTAGTGGCTTTTAAACGTGGAAATTAAAAGTCTTCGTATGTAATGTTACTTCAAATTAGCTGCTATGTTAACTGAGCTAACGTCTCTCCGAGGGGAGTGTTTACACATGGGCCCCTCAGGGAAACAAACAGTTGAACAAAATAAATTAGAAATAAAATTCTCATGAATGGAAGTTAATTCATTCCTTGTGTTCTGATCTTAGCTCTACTTTTACATAACTCTCTGAAAATGGAAAATGTTTAAGTGGAGTGTTGTTAGTTTAGCATTTCTTAAAAATATATTTTTTCCCCTGTTTAAATACTGATCGTATATTTTCTTAAAACTAACTATATGGTCTCTTGATATTTATATTGTATAGCCAATATTAAAAAATGTATGTGACAGCTTGTAATTTTATCCACTGCTAAATTTTATGGCATTTTTAAAAATAGACATTGTTCTTATAGTGCAAAGTGGGGCTAAGAAGTCAGGTGTTCTCTGTAGTTTGTTGGTTAAGTTGCCTGCTAGTACCATAGGATACAAAGATAAAACAAAAATGATTAGGAAACAATAAAAAGCTCTATCATATTATTCTTACAGTAACATCAGCTTATTTAAATGCCTTAGAACATCAAAGAGTGACTGCAGTTTTTCTAGTTATGCATTCAGTGAAATAGTTCAGCCCCCCTCCCCACTTGTCTAAATTATATAAATGCTATATTATTAGAATGAGAATGTGTTTTATTTATTGTTTTTGTTTATTTGTAAGTATAAGTAATCTGGACTTCACGATAGATTCATTTTACATTCTGCCTGGACGTAGTACTCCTATATAAAGTAAAAGTATTTTTTAAAGGGCTGAAAGAATACATAATGGATTTAAAGATGCTGTTTTTTGTGTTCTATTGTGACTTTGTAACTATTTGTACAACTGAGGAAAATATTTTGTGGTTGAATTAAACAGTTTTAAGATAATGAATCATATAGTGAGCTGTGAGCTTAGTGGTGCCAATGATGAATGCTGGAATGGATGATGCAAGTTCTTAATGATTTAGTTTATCTTTTAAAAGTGTTGTGTGAAAAAAATAACTGATTTGGAACAAAATAAGGGCCATTTATTGTAGAAGTCTGTGGAAAAATATTTTAATCCAACAGGGATGGTCTTGCATGTAGTATTTGAAGGCTAGAGGTTGTTGGCAGTGTCGATTGATTATATTTTCTGTGTATATCCCTCATTGTGGTTTATCTAGAAAATGCATTCCGTATGCAGGTGGGAAAACAACCTTTTGGTCTTTGAATTAATATTGTGAACATATATTGATAAGGAAAGCCTTTTATACCTTTCATGGACGCCAACTCCTAAATTTGGAAGTGTCTTATGTCTAAAAAGGATATGTCTCAACATGTCTAGGGCAAGTGTATTGTATAGCACATTTCCAACAACTTATGCTGCACAATTGTAACTTAAACTAAGATAAATTAACCACCAGTGATGCAATATAAATGTTAAAAAAATGTAAGGTGATACAACCAAAAACCGAAAAAAAGGTAAATCAACAATGCTTAGATCAACATTTGATGGAAGCCAGTTTATAAAGATGTGTCTAGTACGAGATTTTTTTTGTAATGTTCCAGTATTAACATAGAGCTAAAATTTAGAGGCTCTGTATTCAAGCGTCTAGGACTTCCCTCATAGGGAGCTCTGTTACCTTTAGAGTTAAAGGTTAGACTAGATAATATCAGTGTTAAACCAAAGCTCAGATAGTTAGGGATTGAATGCTAAATCAATAAAAAAAATAAAAGCTATTAAGACAGGTTTCTTTTTTGATCTGCTAATTTTCTTGCCCCCCACCCCCAAAAAAAACAAACAAAAAAAAAAAATTAAATGTTCATTCACTGAGCCTTGTGTGCTTGTGGTAATTTTCTTCTTAATCTTAAATATTCAAATGTATTTTTGTAAACTCAGTTTTGAATTGAAATATTAT
>JAUZNJ010036434.1:0-11856 GCA_034780135.1 Jordanella pulchra
TCTCTCTCTCTCTCTCTCTCTCTCTCTCTCTCTCTCTCTCTCTCTCTCTCTCTCTCTCTCTCTCTCTCTCTCTTTTTGCTATCTGGCTCATTGACATATTTCAAACCAGTCCTAATATTAACTGTCTCACTGCTCTTTGTATTGCTTTAACACCTCTTGTCTCTGCGTTCTGCGCAGGTCATCTACAAGAAGTTCAACCTCCCTTGTCCATTCGTGGACTTTGCTTTTAATAGCACTGGCAGTGTGTTGAATGTCACGGCCACAGACTATGGTGGGGAGGACAATCCGGCCTGCATTCCCAAGATGGCCAACCTCAACACACAAGTACGTCTTTGCATGTCTCTATCTACCAAAAACTGCAAGTTCACCTGCACTGCTATGGGCACTGAAAGCTACCCACTTATGTCATAGTCATCAGCATGTTGCCAGTCCCTTCTCACAGTCAAAGCATGGGAATCCTGGTTTGAAACACAGATGAGAAACTCCTGCAACCCTCTGTTGGTCTAATCTTATTATCAATGAAGGGCTTAAAGACAGAATGACTCCCTAATCTGCCTGAAGAGACTCAGTTGTCTCCTTGTTAGTTTGTAATCTTTAACCCATGTATTGCCATGTTGTCCATTCCTACTACCATTTTGTTCCTATGAATATATAGTTTCCCTTGAAATAAAGCATATCAGTTTAATATTTTCTGTACATAGCTACAGTGTAATATGATTTTTATAAACTAAAACAAATATTCAAACCTGCCTGGCCCTGTGTGAAAAAATAAATGTCCCTCATACGAATTAACTGTTGTGCAATTCTTGCCATCAGCTTCTGTCATTGGTCTTTTGCATTACTTGAATGGCCAATTAATGGGCATGTTACAAGAACTCAATTTAACATAGGTCTAGACTTTAATTAGGTCAACTACAAATCCTTTTTTTAGCCATTTGGAGGAGGACATGCTGTATGTTTTAGATGATTACCCTGCTGCAGAATCAAAATGTGCTTGAGCTTAAGGTCACAAGTTGCTACCTAGAAAATTTCCCTCAGAATTCTGTGGAGGAGAACTGAATCGATGGCCTCATCATTTGCTTCAAGTCATCTAGTGCCTGGATAAGCGAATTAGCCCAGAACATTACAATTCCCCCATCATTTTTGACGGAGTACCATGCTTTTTTTCTGAAACTATGCGAAAGATGTATGAAAATCCATAGTCCACAGAATCTTTTTCCAAAATATCTTGGAGATCATCAAAATGTATTTTTTTCTTTGTGTTTTTTCAGTGAGTGCTAGTTTTTACCTTAGAACTTCCTCATAAAGGCAGTTGTGGATCAGCCTCTTTCTTAATCTTGAATCATGACCTCTGACCTTAAATAACACAAAGGAGCAACTAGACCTGGTGGTGCCTAGATACAGCACCCTTGCTTCTCTCAGTGAGCACCAGGGCAGCTGTGACATGGATAGTAGTAGTTTACCATGATCAGTGCGTGAATATCGGGTGAAAGACTGTTTGTGTTTACTTTTGGTTGAACTGACTTGAAAAGGTGGTCCTTAAGTAGAGATTCATTTTGGAAGGGCTACTCCTATTGAAATAGCTGCTCTATATGTGCTGCACTGCTGTCCTGGAGCTTCGGAAACAGTATTATAACCTTTTACCAGACTGATAGATGTCGGTGACTTTGTTTCTTGTCTACATTTAGGTTCATAAGTTAGATCAGGACATTACTGGTTTGTCTTTTAAGCTCTTTTATCCTGCTTCATGTTTCCAGACTGGTTCTGTTGAAGAGATTTCTTGATTCTACTCGCCTTGCAGTGTTTAGTTCTGGGTACATGAAACTCAGATTTACAAAACCCTTCCTTTAGTAATTGAAACCATGGTTTGAAAACTGTCTTTTTCTTTTTATCTTAGTTATCTCTGTCCATTATTAACCATTGTTAAATTGTCTGGAACTTTTGAATGTGACAGAAAAGCAAAAGAAAAACTGAAAAAATGCCCACATCTTGTGTGGATATTTTTTAAAAGAAAACACAGATTGTGAAGAGCAAAAATGTAAAACATTGCTTTAAATTATCTGGTGTCAGCAGGTACATAATCTCCCTTTGGTTGGTATGAAATGTCTGCAGCAGACAAAAAAAAAAAAACTAAAAACACAGGGTTAGAAAAACTGGCAAAATGACCAGCACCATTTAGGACTCTACAGAAGTGCAGCAGATATGATGGCTTTGATTTACAAAAGGAGAACAGTCAATTTTAATATCGCAGGACCAAAAACAATATGTAACGATTAGAATGTGAAAACTTTTTTCTTTTTGCTTTGTTGCTGATTCCTTTTTTCAACACGTAATCTTTGACAACTCTTAATGACTTTCAGTTTAAAATTTTCCAGAGCAGTAGCAAATATCCTCTTGTCTCTTTTTTTTCCTAAATGTCCATACCCTATATTTTTTCCTCACTAACAGAACCAATCCCAGCTGGTTAGCAGCTCACAAGGCAGCAAGGCATTTTTGAATAGGCTAAAGCTGGCCTGCTCCCAGGCCAAAGTTAATCACAAGAAACAATTAGCTCTCTGTGATGTGTCTGAGGGAGTAATGGGCAGTACAGCAAGAGGTTGGTGGTAAGACGTCTGGGATAGCGCTGCTGTATCTATGGTGACCTGTTGGGGTTCATTTACAGACGGCCTACACCATCCCAATCCTGGCGTTCGCCTTTGTGTGCCACCCTGAGGTCCTCCCCATCTACACAGAGCTGCGCAAGTATGTTCCTATGATGGAAACCTCCTGCTAACTTAAACAGAGGAAAGCGACTTTGTGTGCTTCGTGCTTGGCTTGCCATATTCTAGTCACATGCACTGCTTTCACTGTGTTTTGAAATGTCTCTGCACTGCTTTATGTGGTGTAGCATGTTGTTAGCTGATATGTACAATCCCACATTAAAACAAGCAGCTAATGTGTTTTTTTTTTCAGTGATAAAGTTGAAGGTGGCACTTGTTAGCCTGGTTTAACATGCTTTTACTTAGAAAAGTTGATTAAAGGTTATTATGGTTTAACCACATGGTGATATTTTCTGATTTCAGTCCCACCAAGAAAAAGATGCAGCATGTGTCCAATATCTCCATTGCAGTCATGTACGTCATGTACTTCCTGGCTGCTCTGTTTGGATACCTTACTTTCTATGGTGAGCTCTCATCCTTATTCATTTTAGGCTTACTGTCTTAGAGAACATTTTGAGTCCTGATTGGTTGAATATGCTGCTTTAAGTTGGAGCTTGATGCAAATTGAGACATTCTTGTTGAAAGCCATCAAACTGTGGGATTTACTATTTGTTCTTCCTTCATTAGTAATACGGGCTGATAAGATATTTCTCTCCATCCTATCTGTTCAAACACAAAGATAGCAAACTCAGAAGTAGATCTTTTACAACACACGTTCCACTGATTAAACCAGATAATTACCATCTAAATGTCTAAAATATAGTTGATAATTCAGCAGCCATACTGGATACCAAAGTCAAGATTTATCTTCAAACTCTGACTTCAAAAGGCCATCTTGTTCTTTTTTTATTGACTTGAAAATCCAACATCTAAGTACAAAGAGAACACGTCATAACCCTTCACACATTTTTACTGGTCAGAGGATGGGATAAGACCAGATTTATGCAATTATTTGCCAATAGACCAAGCTCTGTAGATCTAAGAAGTGAGATTTATCAACAGATATCTACTTTAATATTTCTGGCAGAAACCACGTAGCTTCCACTATAGTCATAATTCAAAAAAAAAAAAAAAAAAAAAACGTCAGCAAATTATGATTTTCTTTCATAATGTGTACTAGACACAATATTTTGAAATTCAAATTTTATTTAAAGACTTTTCTAAAATGGCTTTATCCAAGTCTTTTTAAAAATGTTGTGAATTACAAGACTGTAGATTATGGTATATTTCTGCCCCCTAGTGGCCAAAATCTACAACACCTACATAATAATTTCCACTCCTGTTAATGATGAGTAAAAAGCCTTCAAAATATTTTCATTTTTCCATTAGAATAAAACATATTATAGCCAGTCCATTTAAACGACAAATTATGGGTGGTGGGTTGTAACCAGTTACATTTACTTGAGTAATTTTCTCAGAAAAAATGACTTTAAGGAGTACTTTTTTCTGCATTGTACTTTTTACTTTTGAGTAATAAACATGATGAGGTATCACTACTCTTACTTGAGTAAAATGTCCCCTCATGATAACTTCACTCAATGAAGAACAGGCTTGTTTTAAAAAAAAATACACTAGAGAGACAAACACTAGAGGTAATGTCTAAGTAAGACTGCTTTTACTCCAGTGTCTTTGTTTTAGTGTTATTTTCTATTTGCTCACCCTGCCATGTCATTTTAAGGGTAGGTGGAAATATAGCACACAGTTTGCTGTATCATGTTACAGAGAGTAACTTACCCTATTCTAACCTACATTCATAACAAACTATAAGTAATGAGTAATATCAGTAATAACAAAGATTTTATAGCAAAACATATCTTAAAAATGCACTTTGAACTGAATGTTATAATTACTTTTCTTATCTAATTTTCAACATTTTCAGATAAATAAATGTTTTGTGAATTTACAGCCTTTTTAAAACATTACATTAAATGCTATGACCTGTTACTTAGTATTGGAGAAGCATGTTCACTCTTACTTGAGTCATTTATTATATGGCTGCTTTTTGCTTTTAGTTAAGTTAAAATATGATATGATATTGAAAGAATGATTTTTATAAAGAGATAATCAGCCAGCATATTTTAGATGCACTTTGATCATCTTGCCCTAGGAATCTTCAAATCTAATGAAAAATCTATTCAATTTCATTTTGTTCACAGAAATAGATTGAGATGTACTTAAGAGTACAGAGAAATAGAAAACCAATTAATTAAAGAAATGAAACGTTTTAATGAGCTAGGTGTTTGTAGAGATACCTCTGCCATAGATCATCCAGAGCCCTGTTTAAATGTTCAGAAAGCATTGAAGGATGGTTGACTTTATGTCCAATAAGATACTGACCATATTCTTTAGGCTATTACAATTCTAAAACAGTCACTGATGGCTCATTTTCAGTTTTCTGGTAGTGTCCCCCAGATTTTTATTTTGAAACGATCATTTCAAAGTCATTTTAAATTGTTTATGGTGACTTGAACACTAATAAGTTTTCTAGGGCACTTGGAAGAGAAACAGGTCCACAGCCTCAACGTTTCTCACTTTACCAAACAGTAAATATGAGATGTTTTTTACATATTCATCCTTTGTTTTACTCCAGACTAAAGGAAGTGTGTGTTGCTCTAAAGATCAATTTTACTCCGATTTCAATTAATGTCCCTGTAGAGATTAGCAACATCCATGTTTACCCAATGAATAAATGTAATCAAATTAAAGGTAAAAAAAATGATGATCATGAAATTGTTGGGTTTCTCTAAGATAATATTTCTGAAATTGCGTTGAATTAATTAATTTTTAACTTTGGGTGTGTGCCATTATGTATAGATCCTCCATATAGACCCAGTTTACAAAAGATCTCGTTTAACTCATTTTTATAAAAAAATTCCCCATAATTTCTTTTTTATTGACAGTTTTGTATTCTTTTGGCTCCTTCTTTTTCCCTGTGGTTGCCGTTTGCAGATGAAGTGGAAGCCGAGCTGCTTCACACCTACAGTCGCATTGACCCTTATGACACGCTAATCCTGTGTGTGCGTGTAGCTGTACTCACAGCTGTCACCCTGACAGTACCAATCGTGCTCTTTCCTGTAAGTACCATTACTTTAGCACTAAATGTTTACACTCTGGCCCATCAACTAATTATTGAGTTATTAAACTTTTTTTTTCCTGTTATGATCAGGTAAGGAGAGCGATCCAACAGATGATGTTCCCCAATAAAACCTTCTACTGGCCTCGTCACATTGCGATTGCCATAACATTACTTACCTTCATCAACCTGCTGGTCATCTTTGCCCCAAACATCCTTGGCATCTTTGGGGTTATTGGTAGGTTAAATACTTTTTTAAAGAAAAAAACATGTAAATTTATCAGATTAGAAGTCGAATCCCTGACTTGAAATGAACTTGATTGATATCAAGAGCACTTGAAGAGCACAAACCTCCTCCAAGCAGCAAATTTTGTCCCTTATTGTGACTTGCACATAGCTAACTTTCTCACACACTCCAGGATCATTTTCAAATTTCAATTTCAATTCCTTGGAGGGGGGGGCCTTGGTTAAAATGTCCTTAAATGTCCTTAAAATAATTTCATATGTTCATAAGTAAGGCACAGCATATGTGCAGCCTCTGGTGCCTGTTCTGCTCTCACCTGCTTTTTTCACTATGCCTTCTTCTTTGATCAGCAGGGAGGCATGGCTCCCTTTTCCTATTTTTTTCAGTATTATATTTCAAGACTTTTTGAGTCGGATGTTAAAGCTGTCAATAGTCACTGCTGCCACCCTCTGGCTGCTTGTTCTGCCAAATATCCCTAACGTATATTACAATGTTAAAGAACCTTTGATAAAATTTCTCTAACCAGATTATGATCTGGATCATCACCAAAATTTTATGAATTGTTCCTTGGTGTGAGTTGCACCTCTGGTAGAATATGTTATTATAATCCATAACTTTTCAAGTAATCCTGCTAACTGAGGAACCAATAAATGTGACTGAAAACGTAAGCTCCTTGGTGGCGGTAAAAACTAGAGACCTACATACAGGTTCACTTTCATACTCTCATGTTATTTTTTTAGCGGTTCAGTTATATTTTCCTGCTGTGACTTTGTTTAGCTGCTGGCATAGCAGATGTTTAATTAGTTCAACAGAAATTAAATAAAATAAGGAGAACTAGGACAGGAGTGACAGCATAATATTTAAAGCTTCCACTTTCAGTCTTTATATATATCTCTATAAGATATAATGCTGCTACATGAGGTATATAGTATACACATCCTTGTTTAAATTATGATGTATATTTTCCAAACACCCTTCACATTTAATTGACATTTAACTGGCGATTTAACTCTAAATATGGAACCAAACTGATCCTACTTTTCAGGGTCTTTTAAGAAACCAAAGAAAGTGAGAGTTAACATGGAACTGATTTATGAATAATTGAATGTTTCTTTTGTTTGTCTCAGGTGCTACATCTGCCCCCTGTCTCATCTTCATTTTCCCCGCTGTCTTCTATATCCGTATTGTACCCAAAGAAGAAGAGCCTCTGCGCTCAGTTCCAAAAATCCTGGTGAGGAAATATTGTTTCAGTCCATATATCAATTTTTTTACTAAACTGTTGCTGTTTGTTTTAAATCAAATGCTGTTTATTTCAAAAATACATTATTTAGTTTATAAAAATTCTGTGGAACTTGTTTTATGCATCAGTTCGTTTCTCCCTGGAGCATAATTATGATTTGGAACAAAAGATTATTTTAGGCCCTCTTAAAAATGGTAGGGACAAAAGAAAATAACAGTCAAGTAAAGCAGCTGTTCCTTTTGCTAAATAAGACGTAAAAATAGCAGTTTGCCATAATTTATATTATAGAGCAAGGTCATATCTTAAGAAATAGATCTAAAGAGGGAATTGATTAATAGAATAATGATTAATGTTTAAACATCAGGAGCTGTGGCAAAGGAGGGTAAACAAAGAAACTGTACTTATTTTGCTACCACACATAGGGCCGTATTTTATAAGCAAGATAAATTAAAAAAAACAATCACTAACACTTACTGTTAGAAAAATGCAGGAATGTTTTGGATGAATGCATTTGCAAAAACATTTGCATTTGTTTAAACTCTACATGTTTAACATAGCCAGTAAGGGTGCAGGATGCATCATCAGTAAGTGCTTTGTTTTAGGTATTCCTTTGATGAACATGTGCAACAAATGATCATTTCCCTTTACTTTTTACTCCTCTGCTCTGATATATGAATTGTTAATATAATTTCCAATGACACAACCGAAGCAACATAAGACTGTCGGGTTTCAGTAACTTGCAGTTACTTTGTCAAACTGTTAATTCAGGACATGCACCTTGATTCAACACACCGCAACAAATTTCATGTTCAGAGGAGATTAGCATGTGGTCACTGATCAGAGTTACCGAATCAGGGAGACCTCATTCTTGTTGCTGAGGTTGCAAAGGTGAACTGAAAGCTAACCAAAGGAAGAACCGGTTTATTTTAATATTGACCACTGTAACACAGCTGTCTGCTTCAGAAACACCTGTTGATGTAAATACATTATGAAATATTTTTGAACAGCTTCAAGAAAATTACATATTTGCAACAGCAGCAACTGATGCAGATGGAGTGGTTCTAAAAACCTTTAAGTGTAACATTTTAAAATCTTTGTAAATTGGAAAAATAGTATGTACTGCACAAAATATTCTTATATGATATTTTAGGCCATGATTTTTGCTTTAATTTGAATGTTATAGTAAACAGGACCACAAGCATCCAGTGAGCATTACTGAAAGGCAGACTGGGACCATTTCACTGTACTTGTCTAAAGTACGGTGGATGAAGACCCACAACCTTTGTCCTCTTGTTAGTACTTAATATTTTCTTCCCAGACAGAAAAAAGAAAGCAGCTTGCTCCAAAAAAATTGGAAACCATATTTCTTTCATTTAATGAAAGGAAGCCACTTTTCTTTTTTATGTTGTAGACATTAACTTGTTTTTTTATAAGTCCTTTCTTTTCTTTTTTTGAACAAGAAGCAGAGTAAATATTGAATGTTGACTAAATACTCCATGTTTAGTTGTTTAAGTTTGTGAAAAATGAAAGAGATTTCCAATACTGTTTTAGAAATATTTTTTTGGATGCCACAACTTTGCAACAGTATTGAATATGATTTGTAAAAAATTAAAATCAATCAAAGCCCTGTAAAATCAACATCATTTCATATGAGTTTGGGTTTTTTTAATATTAATTTTAAAAAATCCTCCCATCAGTCTTTCTCTCCTTTGAACTCTTGTGTTTTTCTTTCAGGCTGCCTGCTTCGCTGGGATCGGTTTCCTTTTTATGATAATGAGTCTCAGCTTTATCATCATTGACTGGACATCAGGCAGCAGTAAAGCCAGCAGTGGTCATTAGGAAACCTACTGTATCTCTTTGATTTTAGCTTTTGTATTGTTGATTTTGATCTGTGTTGTAATGTTACTATTTTGACGTCCAACCACTGATGTTACCCTTCCTTTTTAAAAGACTAGCGGGGGGGTATCTCTTTCCTCCCTAGTTCTGATGGAGATAAATTGTACTGTACATCTACCAAACAGTAGCAGTGAATCCGGGCCAGTAAAAGTGCTTGGAAAGTTAATTTTTTGAAGTGCCAGATATATTATATATGGACAGTGACCCTTGGAGGATGAGTTCTGCAAGGAGAAAGTAGAAAAGCAAAGATAATGTAAGCTCTTGTGCTTCAAGGATCTTGATATAAAAAAAGACAAATAATATTGATAGTTTGATCCATTTCTCCTGTTTTCCAGCTCATGCAATATGATTTGTAGTTCATTTTAGAATTTCTTATAAAAAAATATGCAATTCTATCTTGTTTTCACAACATTTGCACTTTACAAGAGCAAAAGACAATTAATGTCATATTTTGGCCACTATTTTTGAGAGAACTGTAAGCACACTCTTTATAGAAGAAATGCATGACTGATCAGTTCAGCTGACCTTGAAGTTGTGCCACCTTATAATACTTTACCAGCTTTACCTGCTGCTGCTCTTTATTTTATACATTGAGGTTTTTAGCATTCTCTCAACTCTTCCTGTTGACCAGGGTGTTAATATACATAGTGTAAAGCACAGATACATTAAAAGTATAAGATATAACCTAAACACATGTATTTGTTCATTTCCTTTACTAGATATAGAAGCTAAGACCGATTAGCTGGTTCTGGATATCCTGAAAGGCATTTTTTAGATTCTGGTCACAAAGCAACATACAGGCAAGAATACTTACATTGTGCAGGTATTCATTGTTTTTAGTATTAGTAAAAGTACATCTAGAAATGGTACTTTGGACCTTGTCTGTTGGGCTGTTAGAGAAAACTGGAATGCAGCAATTGCAGACTGTTGATGATCAGGGTGTTTTATTAGCAAGGCCAGGGGACGTGCTCTTGGAAGATTTCATTTAATGTTTTAAATCACGTGCTTGATGTAATAAGAGGTTACCAAATTGTACAGCGCTTTGCAATGTTATTCATGCCCCTTGAGCTTTTAGACATTTCTTCCTTTGTCAACCTTGAATGCAGGTATGTTCTGCCAACCTTTCATGTGATGGATCAACACACACAGTTAGCACTTACTTGTGAATATGAAATAGGTTACTTTTCTTTTAAATGTTTTTTTTTTTTTTTTTTTTTTTTTTGCATATGTTTTTATTGTAGGACTTCTAGATACTTGCGGTTTTGGCCATTTTTTAGCCTTCTTCAGGAGAGTAATTATAAGCCAATTTTTTTCTCTCTTGCAAATTTTCAGTTACATTTAGCCCTGTACTCTAACTAAATCGTTTCAACAACTGCATTTACTACGATGTACAGTAAACCTTTCCATTACAACACTGGCTGTATACTGTATGTCCATCTGGAAAAAAAAACTCAGCATCAGAGCTTTTATTGTCACTTTTTTTTTCCAGCATTTAAAAGAAAATTAAAGTTTAGGTCGACATCTATGTCTTGTTAGGGAAATAGTTGAACCATAGTCTTTCCATTTTTTATACAATGTATTGTAAAGAGTTCTCTGAGTTTTTTAACATTTGGAATAATGTTTAATAGCCCATCTCCACAACTCTATTCCCATTGTATTCCTTGTTTCTTTATGCTTTTTTTTTTCTCTAGTTTTCTCTGACAAACCTCTGAGACCTTCACAGCACATTCGGAGTTATGTATAGTGAGATTAAATATCACTTAGGTGGCTGTTGTTTACTAAGTAGTTGACTTCTAAACGCAACTGGTTCCATACGATTTAATTCAAGGCTATACGTGTAATGAGGGCTGAATGCAGAAGGACCTTATCATTTAGGATTTTAATTTGTTGAATTAATGTATTGTTTTCCTAATCTACATCATTTTTATTCAGTATGTTGTGTTGGTCTATTACATAGAACTGAAATTCATAGAAGTTTTTTGTTGCCTAAAAGAATTTAAAAATTCAAGGGGTGTTAATGTTTTTGCAAAGTACTGCACAAAAGAAACCCCACCAATAACAGGGTCGATAACCAGTGAGGTTATTGTTAATGACTTAAAATATTAATATAAGCACACATATAATACTGAAAAGCTTAATTCCTAACATTAGTGGCAGACACGTCTGTCTCAACCACAGGATGCCTGTTATTTGGGAGGCAGTTAGCAATAGCACTTTTACTTTACAAAGCACAACAATGTAAATCAATTCAGATTAAATTCAAACAAATATATCTGATAAAGGAATTTAATGGTAAGCTTCTTATATTTGACTAAATCTTTGATTGTTGTGGACCGGTAATGTATTAATAGTTGTCAAATATCACCTGCAATAACTATCAAAGTCAGCATTCGTTAGAGATGATCATGAATATACTCCTGTCATGTACTCCCCGAATATGATCAGTAATTTATTGGATGTATTGTTGGAGGTTTTCAAGTGTCTTTGGTGTTTGATAACAGAAAATATGACTCCACTGTAAGAGAATGATACTACCTTCCTGCATTTGTGTCATTTAACTCCTGCCTACAGATACTCCGATCAAAACGATATAATAATTAGTATTTGTTGTCTACTTTCAGTGGGTGAGCTGTTGTTTTAAACGTCATGTTGGATGTTTTATCTGAATATTTTCGGTGAATCCGAGTCAGTAATGAAATGCAAG
>JAUZNJ010036436.1:0-11855 GCA_034780135.1 Jordanella pulchra
AATAAAGAAAAACAGGAAAGCAATAGTGTGAATGCTTACAGCATTCACACAATAATAAATAAAGAAAAACAGGAAAACAATAGTGTGAATGCTTACAGCATTCACACAATAAAATGAATAACAACATGTGCAGCTGAAACAACCCAAAGCCTCAGATGCTCGGTACTTCTTATTTTTATCATGTGTAAATGTTCTTGATTGTATATTTAGGTAAAGAAGAACCGTCTCAAAAAAGCATTTGGACAACTTCTGCTGGGCTTTTAATCTAAATAAATGGCAAGTTCTTAAATAATGGAGGCTGTGCTTATGTTTAAATCGGCAGCTTTTATTCGCTGGGTGAGTGTGGCTCAGCATGCAGGTTTCCGTAGCTCTTGTGGTTTTCATTTTATGCTGCTCCATTGTACTTATAATACCCAGTGCTAAATGCAAGAAGTGAACAGTGCAGCTGAACTTAATCCTTTACCCTGTATATGTTCAATATCTCCATGGTGGATTTAATAAATCTTTCTGCAGAAATCGTGTTGACCTGTTCATGAGTGATCAAATAGTTTAAATCAGGCACCTTTTGTTGTTTAAAAGAGCATTAGATAATTGGGAGGGTGGTATTAGGGCAGCAAGGAAGAATGAGATTTGTGTGATTAAACTCTCTCCATGCACTCTAATCTGTTATAATTCCTTTATGATGCTAAAAAAAACAAAGAAAGCGACCAACAATTAATCAAATTAGACCATTTTAATGGCCTAATGATCTGGCCCTGATTAGGCTCTCAAGTTTAAGGAAAGCAAACCGGTTCTTTTACAGAACCTGTTATTAACATTTCTGCATTCTTAGCATTTCAATCTCACATTCAGATGAAGCATCATCAAAAAATGACTTTCCTGATTATGACTGTAGAACACTGAAAGCCACACCCTTAGTTCTTATATACATGCTCTATGCCGAAGGGTTAAGCATTGAAAGCATGTTTTTTACAATGATGTAGGTCTACAACTATTAACCATTAATAATTGAATATTGAAATCATCTTTAACTTATTCAGTAAACAATTAATCTGGAGTATAGAGACTCTAACACTGGTCATAAGCGGGAAGAGAAACCCACTCAGGGAAATAATTATGCCAACTTTGGAAAAAAATAAAAAAATCTAAAAACATATTTTGCATTCAGTCCTCAAGTGACACAGTTATAGCTTCACCTGGTTTAAGTTCTGTATAAAATGTTTTTTAAGCAACCTTTTGACATTGGATTGTTAATCAATTCATTGACAAAATATTGACAGATTAATCTATTAGCGAATGAATCATTGTTTTTAAAAAATAAAATATAAATAGTGAGAGCGTTGGTCGCCCAGGGGTTAGTCGTGAGCGCATATCTATCTCTATTGTCTCCCTACTCTCAAAAATAAAATAAAAAATAAAGTTAATAATAAAAATAAAAATCCTGGAGTTCGTCACTGAACACATATCTGTTTCTTTCCATCACTTGTTCCCCTCTGGTCTCCTTGCAGATGTCGCAGTAATAAAAGAAAACACCCACAAACAGTTTACGAGGACGCGGCAGGGCGCCGTGAGGCGAAGGATCCACCAAGTCAACGGACACAAGTTCATGTCCACCTTCCTCCGTCAGCCCACCTTCTGCTTCCACTGCAAGGAGTTCATCTGGTGAGACCGACCAGCCGAAACGAATCAATGCCATCCCTAATGGTCATTCTGGGGAACATCTAACCATCTCCTCTTCTCTGTTGCAGGGGTGTTTTTGGAAAACAAGGCTACCAGTGTCAAGGTGTGCAGACTCTGTTTCCTCTTTGTTCGACTGCCACAGTCTATTAATGAAGCAGATGTGGCTGTAACCATGGGTGTGTTTTCAGTGTGTACGTGTGTAGTTCATAAACGATGCCACCAGCTGGTTGTAACGGTGTGTCCACGCATGAAGAAGACCGCCAAAGAGCAGGTAACAGCAGCTTGTTGGCCTCCACAGCACCTTTTTTTTTTTTAACAGATTTATAAGATAACCATCCGATTGGAAACATTTTAAGAACGTCTTTTCAATTAATACAGAATTTCCTAAAATAACAGCCCCACTCCCACTCACATAAGCTCACCCACTCTGCAGCTGCTGTGTTCAGCAGCCTTTACAGCTTCCTGTTTCTGTCTGCGCCGACCACTGAGCCAGAACAACACACTTCACTAAACTTTCCCACATGAACTTTTGATGCCTTTTCATCTCTATACAAACACACCCATTAACAACCTTATAGTGTGCTTTGAAACACTGCAAGTTTCTCTACTTTAGATTAATTATGAGCAAATACAACGAAGCAAAAAGTAAGCTACCATTTGAAACTAAAATATTGACCAAAACTGACAAAATCAGACAGATCTAAAGGGCTTATCTAGCTCTTTAGGGTCTATGTAGGTTTGTAGAGTATGTCTGTTCATTTGTATGGCTGCATTCAATTAATATATAAACTTTCTAATATGAGAAGAACCCAGACGAAAGTTGCTGAAGAGTAATGCTGTTATGCAACACCAGGCTTTGCATAACAAGCTGTAACACAGGGGTCATGCAAGACAACAGCCTTTGAGCTTGATAAGTGGATATTTATATGCTGATATTTTTTTTTTTAAACGAGGAGAAGGAAGTGTTTGAGGACTTTGCAAACCGCCACCATAAGCAGCAATTTAATTGTTTGCTGCAATACATCAAGTCTTTAAGCCTTTTTAGACATTTTTACCAGGAACACAAATGCATCTGAAACATCTGCATAGAAAGACACATAACACCTGTACTTGTTGCTCTTGAGTTTTCCTGTTATCAGCTATATAACTTTAATTATTTACTAATAACTTTATTAAAAATCATATACACTAAAATTACCAGGCGTTTTAAAAACAAACAAACAAAACACCAAGTCCATATCATCACTAAAAGTTATTTGGATTCACAACATTTGAGTTAGTTGGAGGCTCAGCTGTGGGTGAATTTTATGGAAACACCTCAAACACGCTGCTTAAAAAGACACCAGGAATAAAATCATGGACCTTCACAAGTCTGGTTCTTCCTTGGATAAAGTTTTCTTATCCAACTGCTTAAATATATAAATACATGTTGTTTTACTGCTTAGGATGAAGACAGGCTCTGTGTCCCAGAGACGGACATGTTGTTGAAAAAATGCATGAATCAACTACAGAACAAGATGCTGTCTATAGCTTCTAATAGGGTTTGATGATCCATGGTGAAAAGAGGTCAAAGGGGCCACACAATAATCTGATTCAGCATATCCAATAAATATGTTTGCAAATGTACTTCAGGGCTGAGAGATTAAGTTTAGGAGGAAAGCTTTTTTTGGTCTGAGGAAATAAAATGTTTCACAATGACTATCATTATATTTGGAATAAAGATGGAGAATGTGGCAGGCCTGTGAAGACATCCCAGCGGTGAAGTACAAGGGTGGTGGTATCATGTTGTGTGAGGAAGTGGTGCACTTTACTAAACAGATTGCATCATGAGGAAAGAACACGTAATGGGAGTTTTGAAACAAAGTTAAAGCCGACATCCACGTTGCTAAATTAGCTATAAATCGGCTTAAGGACAGAAAAACGTAATGTTTACGAACACCCAAAACATCTGATTTATAACACCGCTGAGGAAATGTATTGAAACTTTAGAATCCAAGGGAGGTTATAGCTGTCTAAATATTTTGTCTTTTTTCTAAAGTCTCTAAAATGTTGATGCTGAGAGTCAAAACGCAGGAAAAGTTAAGTCTGATTAGATGCCTGACAGGAAGAAGTCACCTTTTACGCAGAGCATGTAAACGCCTCATTTAGACTTTAGATTTGGAGTTTGCGTCACATAAAATGTTTAAACCAGAGAATGTTTTTATTTTCCCTCTTTTATAGTCCCGTGTCCTTTCTTTTATTTCTCTGAATTAACCCTTTAGACCTGTTTTGGCTAATTCAGTGCCGTCGTTGCAGGATGCTACTCAAGGTTTCAGCATCAACGTCCCTCACAAGTTCAACATCCACAACTACAAGTCTCCCACCTTCTGTGACCACTGTGGCTCGCTGCTGTGGGGAATAGTTCGGCAGGGCCTGCACTGCAAAAGTAAGAGCCGAGGGGGCAGACCTCACCTCCGAGAGTCGGCTTCTTTGGTCGCTCCTTTTATTTTTACTTTATCTAATTTCTCTCTTTTCTTTTTAGTCTGTAAAATGAATGTTCACATCCGCTGCAAAGGCAATGTGGCCCCAAACTGCGGGGTCAACAGTGTGGAACTGGCCAAGAAGCTCGCAGAGATGGGTCTGCAGGCTGGAGGACTCTCCAAACGAAACACCATGGTATAAAGACTTCAGTTTCACACATCACTGTTGTTCATCTTCATTAGGGGGAATCGGTAAAAGTGATGATTTTCTTTTTTTGTAGGTTAAAGATTCAAGGAGGGCATCATCAGAGAGAAGGGAGAGTAGCATCACAGAGGTCCAACCAGAAACCCCTCGCCTGGGAATCTCAGATTTCACCTTCCTACAAGTGCTTGGGAAGGGTAGCTTTGGCAAGGTGGGTTTGAAAATGGAGATTAACTCATTTTTAAAATGGAAACTGTTTGTTTTTTTGGACAAATATAAATGAAAAATTGTTCTTGCAGAAACACAGCTGTTATTTTACAGCCCACAGTGACGTCATTGTTTAGGTTTTTCTGCAGCATGTAGAGGAGGGGAGGCCAGAAAGCAGCTTGGGAGAGTTTATAGATGGCCTTGAATCACTAGTTAAGAACGGCTTAAAACAGGTTCGCCAGCTTAGGTGGTTGATGCAGATACAAATTACTAATAAAAACATTAATCTAAAATTTATTTTATTTGTAAAACAACATAGAAAATATAAACTGTAAAATGCAAAACTTTATTTTCGTATTTTATTAATCCTGTTTTTGCTTTTGTTTTTATTTAGTTGGAATTAAGACAACAAACATACAGTGATTGCTATTAAAAAACAGACTTAGACTAAATTGTTCAAATTAGCAAAATAAAGTATGAGCTAGCCCACGTCTTTGTTGCTGTAAAGACTAGAAAAAAGTGCATAGTTGTATGTTTTATGACTTTGTAATGCTTTATAATTTACTATTTTGCCATTTAGTTGGAATATTTTGTTAACAGCTTATTCTTAGGCACAGAAAAAGAATAAGTTTTTGCAATTTTAGTAATATAAAAATTAAAAGCTTAAGTACTTTAACATAAAATGGACACCAGTAATGTTGGCTGCATGTTTTAAGGCTCTAAAGAATTGAATTTGCACTAAAATCTCATCAAATGCAACTGATATACTGAGATTACACTTAAAAAATAAGCATTTTGCTCAGATGGCACAGATGGTAAAACTTAGTTATTACAAATAGTTAACCTTAAAGCTACTTACAGAACTGCAGTAAAGACCAGAAAATCAAGCAGAGAGGAATTTCCCTGCTTCAGATGTGTAACCATGTGCCATGCCTGTTGTGTCTGCAGGTGATGCTGGCGAAACTAAATGGCAAAGATCACGTCTTCGCCATCAAGGTGTTGAAGAAGGACATCATCCTGCAGGATGACGACGTCGAGTGCACCATGACAGAGAAGCGGGTGCTGTCTCTGGCCCGCTGTCACCCGTACCTCACGCAGCTCTACTGCTGCTTCCAGACACCGGTCAGTGCAGGACAAACCCACTTGATCTCAGAGCAAATCCTCCTCCTGCTTTAATTCTGATTCATCCAGATTTCAGGAGAGTTTGTTGCGTAACAGATATGAACCCTTCATTTTGATTTCCCTCAACTGAGGTTGTCAACTTGGCGTCATACAGTGACATGGAGACACTGCTGAATGCTGATTGGTCAGAGCAAGCTTTCAAATCACATCAAAACACTTCCTTTTTTAGCATATGCGAGTTGCTAGCTCATTTTCCCGGAATTAATCGTAGATCTATCTCTTTTGCACATTGATAAATCACTCTTTCTGTCTTTGACAGATAAAAGTAATGAAACTAAATCTCAAAACAGGGAAATAAATATTGTTAAATGGAACAGAAATACCTGAATTGTGATGAATTATTTCAAATGTTAATAATAGGTGCTTCTACTGTTGTTATATAAGCAAAAGGAAAACAAATAGATCAGTAAACAACATGCTAAGATTCCGTAGGTTTAGGGTCACAATTTTTGAAAAAATGTTTGATCTGTTATCTGTTGATCTGAAATAGACAGTGTTGCTGTGGTGATTTCAGTTCAGGACGTGTTTATCTCACGTCATTTCCTACCCATCAGAAAATGTCTTTTTTTTCGCACAACTTTTGCTGACGCCTCTGATTACAAATCAAGACAAACTCAGACACTGACAGCGGGACAAATGACGCCTAAAGCAAGCAGCCATTACTGTCTCAAAGTCATCTGGGGAATGTTGGCCTTTTGTCCGACTGCAGCTCAGTAGATGGACACCATAACATGATTTTAGTTTTCAGGCTGCAGTTTCTCAGTTGGTCAGCAGGTGGCAGCAGATCTCCAGACCTTTATCTGAGAGATTGATTTTGGAGCAGCAGGACTGTTGCTGAGGCTTAGACACTGGATGCTCTTAATCTGCTTTAGATGTTTGACTCATTTCTGACGTACCTTTTCCTCAATGTGAGGAAATGGTTGGGCCACCAACTTCTTTTTAGTTAATTCAGCATTTCTTTCTTATCAGCTCTTTCCTGGTAATCTGCCTCAGACACTGTCGCACCGCAGAATAGTTTGCTGTGACATTGCCTCATTGCAAAAGATGTTATTTTAGACTGCTGTGTACGTAAATGTTGGTTTGTTGGTGTAGGATAAGAAACAGAGGAAATGAGCAAAGCTTGTGGTTATGTAGCAGTGGACACTGGTACAATTTGTTTTTTTTTTAATTCTTCAGTTTATCAGGGTAGAGGGTTTGCATATCGCTATTGGTTAAATATTCTAACAATACTTTTGAATTATAGTACATCTGCCAACATTGTCTTGAAGGTTAATTGTGCAGAAAAAATGCATCATGTTTTATTATCTGGGTTCAGATGCTTTTAATCTAATAAAAGTACAGCTGATTACTGGCATAGAACAGAGCAAACTACAATGCAGTGCAAAAATATTTCCACCCATTAGAATTTGCTAACAGGTTGCAACTCAAACATAAAATCTATTTACCAAAAATAGTTTGTAATAATAAAGTTAGTTTTTTTTATATATATATATATATATATATAAATTTAAACAATTCTATGTTTGTGTTCACTCCAATTACTTTGTAGTTCTCATCCCCAAAGTGTGACTCTGCCAACACCATGTTTCACCATGAGGGGTTTTCTTCACCACATACTGTTTAACATGCAGACAAGCAGATCCTTTTTGTTGTTGTTTTTTTTTTTTCCTGATCATGGCACCGTCTTCAATAAGTCTGCTGTGTCTCCTACATGGTTTGCAGCAGAATGTAAACAGGAGTTTTTATGGTTTTCTTTCAATAATGACTTTCTTCATTCTTCAGTAAAAGCAGAAGTTTATAAAACAGATATGTCAAATATATGAGGGGGAGCATTACTTAATGCTTGGAGTAATGGCCTTCTGTGCACATGATGTTTGGGTCACTTTTGTTTTTTATTTTGACCACAGGACCGTCTCTTCTTTGTGATGGAGTTTGTGAATGGAGGCGATCTCATGTTTCACATCCAGAAGTCCAGGAAATTTGAGGAGGGCAGAGCACGTTTCTACACAGCAGAGATCACTTCGGCTCTGATCTTCCTGCACAGCAAAGGAATCATTTACAGGTTTGACCCAAACACACACACAGGCCCACAGAAATAAGGCTGCAGTCACACAGACTTTAGATTCTTGCAGTAAATCGTGCTAAAAGAAGATTCCTCAATGTTTTCAGAAAAAGAATCTCTTTGCAAGATGACTTTTAGGAAATTATTGGCACCTTTTGAAGCAGAAATAAAAGGGCGATAGACTACCGTTCCCTGGGCATGAGTGCTACAGACCCCATGTATACATTTTTATATTTTTAAAGCTAGACAGCATATTATTGTCAAACCATGCTACTATCTGTGAAATGATCTTCATTGATTAATCTGTACTAATCAATTTCCCACATTAAAGGCAATGTTAGTCAAGATTTAATTTGAATTTTAATTACAGTAAGGTTTATTTTAAAAGTAAGTTATTGATAAGGATGCATCGGTTGACCAATCTATTGGCCTCGATTTTCCTCATTTTGTGAGATTGTGACCTAACACAGCCAATAATAAAATAATTCATTCTGCCATTAATAAAATAATTCATTCTGTTTTATGAAAAAGAATTTAAGATCAACAACAAAACTGCTTTCTAATGCTCTGGGCTGTACATGTAATCATATCATTCAAGAAAAATCAACGATGTGTAAAGAGGATAGTGGAGGAAACGGCAACAGGGTGAACCTAAAGAAGCACGTTTTACCAGGACTGGGAGGGATGTCATGTCCCTAAACTCCTCATCAAAGGTCCTGATCTTAACCCAAACTTAGATGATGAAAGATTTAAACAAAACACAACCAGAACTGAACTCTCATACATCCAAGCTTCTCATTTCTTTCTCTAAAGACAGTTCAGTAGCATCATTAAAAACACCTCTGATTTTTATCTAACTTTAATTACCATTTACATCTGAAAATGGATTTAATGGGATTTTATTTAAAGCTGCTACAATAGATAGGCTGATAATACGCTGAGCTTATTGGAGTCTCAGTGCAGCAGATGCTGACAGCTGATACAGATGAAAGCGCCCTAAATGTTAAAGATCCCAGACAGATGGGAACAGAGGAGTCAGGACTTAGATGGATTTATGGCGGCTGATGTCGTCACTGCAATATTGTACAAGAAATGAAACAAAAGCAGGATTTTTTTTTTTTTTATACCTGTGAAAATCTAAAATAGGGCCTCTTAAGTATTGCAGCAAACACAGTTTTAAATTTAGCTGCTACTAATTTGGAGAACAGAGTGTATGGAGAAAGAATAAAAGAACAAAAGCCTTGTGAATGTTGTTGAAGGCAGACGAATGGAGCGTTGTTTTGGATGCGGTTTGTTGCTGTTGGTTGTACATTATTCCTGCCTCTGAGGAGGAAGTGTTGGACGGTTCTATTCTGCCTGAAGCAGGTTGGATGGCAGAGCGGTGGGCTTGCTGCCAGCATGTGATGTGATCATGTGAGCAAACAGTACCAATTTATATTTAGCTGACCGTGTGTCCTGGGACAGTCTGCAGCTCATATCACAGCTATTACAGGCAGCTCACATCCCAAAACTACTTAGGAATGAGGAGATAAGAGGTACAGCCTGTACATCAGACGGGGGACGAGGAAAAACTCTCATGCCGCCTCCTAAATGCAACGTTTATATTTAGTCAGCTGTTCTTGTGGACTGATGATTTGAATCTGCGGCTTTTGGACATAAACATAAATGTTTTATTCTTTATAAAATTGCTTCAGTATTTCCACATACTTAATAATCTTATTAATGCCATCTATTGAGGGAACCGAAGCATCCATCCAACAATACTCTGCTAACAATCTTTTATAGCTAGGGTGGGCTTCCTATATTCATAAGTTTCCTCCTTTTACCTCCAAATGTTACCATGGTGGTTATCTAATAATACAACTGACTCCTATATGAGTCGTGTAGGTGGGGGTGTCCTGATGCAGCTTTTTCATACGTCATCAATACTATACTGATGTTGCAGCCTTGAAATATTTACTGAACTTGATCCAATCAGATATCGGTACGAATCATTCTTACTTTTATGACTCATTTTGTTGAACAGAAAGACGTTATTAATTGATTTCACTTGGAGAACAATAGTCAACAATGAGAACAACTGACCTGTGTTTAATGAAGCAACAGGTTACATAAAGTTTAACCGGAAGTGTTTTCATCAGTTTGCTCATATTGGAGATTTTAGATTAGGCCTGTCCAAAGTCCTGCAGGTTCCCCTGCTTTAGCACAGCTGATTCTAATGATTACAGCTATTAAGGGAAATAAGCTGTGCCGAAGCAGGAAAACCTCTAAAACGTGCCGGACTGCGGCCCTCGAGTGCCGGCCTGCTTTAGATACCGGTCGATATGTTCCAATATTCATTTTTCAGGTGGATCAGAACATCTCTGTCAGCAGGTAGATTAGTTGTTGTGTCTTGTGCATTTTTGTTGTTTTGTTTTTTACTCCACTATGTGATCAAAGTATTTTTTCCTCCACTATTACATGTATAGAAATCTTGTTGAGGAATTTGCTAAGAAAATGATTTGAGCGTTATATGTGGTTTGATCCTCTCCGTTTTGCTATATAGTGTCAATTAAAAGGATTTATTTCAAAGTCTGCACTCGCATATCCAGAAAAAACGCTGTTACTCCACCGAGTTTCAAGGAGAAACAGCTTCTGAGGTTTACATCTCAAAATAGTTGACATTCATACAAAGATAAACATTTTAACCATTAAATGTCGCTAACAGCAGATACATAACTACATGTGTAAGGATTTTCCACAATCAGTTATATCTGCCCCCCCCCCCCCACATAGTTTTATTCATGCGTCAGAGTATTTGTCAGCACTTCCTCTGCATCTCTCTGGAAATGTTCAGATTTGTAAAGTCTGATGTTTATCCTGCTCTTAGTCAGAGTCTTCGTTTCTATGCTGATCTACTTTGATCCTCTTAGTGCAGGAATATAATTTCAGCTTAATGAAGTTACTCTGGCATAACAAGATATTTTAGTTGGATTGTAGGATTAGTTTTACTGCTCATTCAGCTGGTTGAGTGTTTGCGGGATTCAGACCAGTTTGCTTAACCAAGTAGTGAAAAACAAAGAGGAAAGTGCACCATGGGAGGCTGAGTCAATGTTACCCAACCATCTTAAAGCAGAAAAAAGCAAACCAGATTAATCCGACTCAATGATTGCTTAATCAGCGGTCAGCCTTTCAGCTGCTGTTTGGCTGCATTCATCAACTTGTTTTATGGAAGTCGTCTGTTCTACCAGGAATCTTTTCACTACAAATCACAGTTAAAAGCTGTGAAAAAGTCCTCCTGTGCAAAGTGAACCAGGTTGCCTTTCTCTGTTTTGAACCTCATCCATGCAGCTTCTCTTCTTCTCTTCCTGCTGACCTTCGCATGAATTCTGGGTTATCTGATGACAGATTAGAGCTTAACCCAGGCGTCCTCACTGGGCAGGTTTAATCTCTGTGTCAGATGACAAAGCGGCAGCTGACACTAACATGAAGGAGGTTTTTCCAGGGAGGCTTTGCCTTCAGAGCCAAAGCTGAGTGAATTTGATCAGAAATGATACAAACCCGTTTAAATCCATTCAGGTATCGTTTATTTCATTTAGAGAATACATTTTATTGCATATATATGTGCTACAATTTTCATGATTATTGCTAAATGATTATATAGGCTGGATAAAAGGCTTCATGTGTAGTTTAGCAAAATAGTTTAATTACAGGAATATAGTCACAAATGATCCAATTTAAGAGGAACAAGGATACAACACATCATGCAAAGTTTTTGGTTTAGTTTTTTTGCTGTATGTATAATTTGCTTTTCAACCGAGACTAAAGTCAAAGGAGGGAAAATATAAAGACAATGGATCAATATTTCAGAATCAGAAATCAGAATCAGAAAGCCTTTATTGTCATCATATTCTACAACGGATACAATGAGATTTCTGGGACTTCCATTCAGCTACCGTGAAATAAAATATCAAATAATAAATATAGTAGAAGGAAAAGGAAAATGGAAACAGTACTGGCACAGTTTGTGGGGGGGAATAGTGCAAAACAGGTGAAAAGTGTCCGTCAGTGCAGGTCGGAGTGG
>JAUZNJ010036437.1:0-11855 GCA_034780135.1 Jordanella pulchra
TCAAGGACAGCACAGAGGCCCTCATCCTGGCTGCACAGGAACAGGCCCTAAACACCAGAGCAATAGAGGCTCAGATCCACCACACCAGACAAGACCCAAGGTGTTGGTTGTGCAAGGAGGCCTCTGAGACAGTGCAGCACATAACAGCCGGGTGCAAGATGCTGGCAGGGAAAGCTATGAACAGATATGTAGGAGGAAAATCTCCACAGGCCAGAGAGACTCCAGCTTGTATATTCTTTTTGTTTACTGGAAAAAAAGTGGGCTTTATACCTTTTGCAAAATTTAAGGCTGCAGTTTGGAAACAGTTTGATGCTGATAGCTAAACAAGATTTAGATGCAATAAACAGGTATTAGCAGGATAACTGTATAACAATGAATACATTTGGTGAACTGTAGTAAAACAACCAGTCTTGATACACAAGAGAGTTGTAAGCAGCAACGATTAGAAATTATTTCTGGAGTTTGAGGCTGACTATTTATTGTCTGCAGAGCTTCAGGGCCTCTCTCCTACCCTCCTCAGCTCAGTCATGCAGCTGAAACTCATCCTTCTTGGGTAAATAATTCTGATCATACACACCGACCAGCCAGGACTTAAAAATTAGGTCTTGTTGTCAGAGGTTGTGGCAGGATGAAGAAGAAGGATACCACTGTTGGGTCTGGCGAAGCTCCAAAGTTTACCCCAAAAAATTAAAGGTTTGCCTTAAGGAGCTTGATCAGTCCATCAAACACCTTTAAATTATTCTTTGTTGTTATTGAGCGATTTTTCACAGTGAAATTTTCCAGGAGAAAGAAATTTTCAAGAGACACCTCTTGTATTCTATATGGACTTTGGCATTAGCCGTTTCATTGTGGTCTTGTTTAGTGTTGTGAGGGAACTTCGGGGATTTTGTGCAGCATCAGTTGATTTTAGGCTGTTATTAAAAACATTTTCCTCCTTTCCTTACAGTCTTAAGATACAATTTATAATTTTTGAATAAAGAACTTATATTTTCAAACCCTTTGAAGCATTAAAGGATCCTGCGTGAGTCATATTGCCCATTAAAGTGAGAATTTTTATAACTACCTTATGTTTTTGGTATAAGTCTTACAAAACTAATTGCATATGCAAATGTGTAAATAAATATGTATCATGGCCTACAGCTTGTTTGACCTGCCTCAGGTGCTGTGGAGACTTTAATTCGTTTTTTTGTTTTTTTTTTTAGTTTACTGTTCCTATAATTAGGGTGAAATCTTTTACTTGTCATTATCTCTACATTATTATTTCTCTCTATCAAGCTGCAACTGACATACAGCTGACCATGACCAGTTAGTGAACAGTTCATGTCCCATGTGGGCCCTTTTTAGCCCTGTTTAGCTCTGTCTCTGAGCAATTCCCAAAAAAGCAGGTACCCTGCTAGAAAAAATCAGCAATGGAATTACTGGCAAAAGAAACTTGTGAAGTGGAGCTGACCCAAGGAGAGTCAGTGGAAAAAATGGCAAAATATGTCAAACAGTTCTGCATATCCTCTTAATGTAGTGGTTGTCTGAATAGCAGCTCTCATTGGTCTGTTTCACCCCATTTTCTATCTTTTCATTTCATCCCCTGGAGCTCAGTTAATTTTTCTTTTCATTTCTCCTTAAAGATATATATGTAGATGGATTTATTTATTTATTTATATATAATACATTTATTTATTCAGTACAAGTGGCTCAGTACAAATGGAGGTCAGATATTTTTGAGTTTTAGACTACATAAACATTTTCCTCTAACTTCATTCTATTTCCTATGAAATACTTTGTGGTTGGAATGTTTGCAAAATATGTTAACATTTAAGTGGCGTGGATACTTTTATGATATGTTGAACATTTGATCTTATCATTAGACAAAACCACACAAATAAAATTTAAAACCTCCAAGACGAAGGTATTTGTATTTTAGGAGAAATCTGTTTTGTAAGTTGCATTTGATCTGATTGAGACTTTTGCAAAATCTCTTGTTCATCAGGTCTATGCTACGGACCCACTGAGCAGCAGAATGCTGCCTGACTCTGCTAATAAGTGAGCGGTTTGGGCCAAAAAAGTCTGACTCTGGCTTCCTGGGCATCACCAAAGAGAAAGTGGAGAATCAACATGCAGCATGCAGGCGTAGGCAGATGGCCGTGGACCCACTTCAAACCAAAAAAAGGTCAGTGGGTCTGTGGATTGCAGTCAGAGTGGTGAAAGACTGCTGCTTTTATCCTACACAGCGTAGCACTTTTGTCAGCCGTATCCTCATATAACAGCTGAAAATGGTGGTTATTTTTGCTGACATATAGAGTAATGGCATGCTTTGAAAAGGGCATATTTTCCCTTCATTAAGTCAAATTGATTAGAGTTTTATCCATTTTATTAAAGAACAAGGATGTTTTATTACTGTTTATTTCAAGGAAAACAAAATAGTTTTTCTCATGTTCAATAACCTCTGCCCACATTTCCTGGCTCATACAGGGCCTGCTAGACATCTAATTAAATTAAGTTTTAGCTAATTTTTTTGCAGTTCATGAATAAACACCATTACATAATAGAAGGAAATAATTATTTTAAACTCGCTGATTAATAATCATGAAATATAGTTTATCTTTTTAGGTGATTAAAAGGCCTAGTTTCTTGTAAATATCAACACAGATATTTAGATGATAATTTAGGTAATAAGAATGATTTCTGAGCCAATAACAAGCAAAGAGGCATATTAATGAGCTAGATTTGAAATCTGAGGAGTCATTTTTGAGTCGGGAGTCAGGTTTGGTTTCCAGAAGGAACTTAAGGAAATGCTGACCTAGTCAGATCTTAGCATGTACAGAAAGACAAATTAAATCAAAATTAAATCTTTTGGCAGAGCTACAGCTGCCGACTGATTTGATTTGTTACATTTTTTTCTGATGTAAGAGCATGACATTCATTGTCAAAGAAAAGATGAAAGAATTCAAATTTCTCTGGGGACCCTAGAATCAGATATTTTCTCATCTATGTAAGGTGCTGTGTGCCATTTAATGTTTCACTGTTTTTTCAATCTTGGTTTATCTTAACATCATTTCAGACAAACAGTGCATTCAATTTAATTATAAAAGTCAGCATTTTTTAAATAGGTTCCTAATATAAATAACAACTGAGGTTAAAAAAATGAAAAATTAAGAACTTTTTAAACTGCTAGTACTCTTGAATTATATTTTGAATGTTTTTTATATTTTCTTCCAAGCAGACAGTCTTTCAAATTGGTCTTAGTGTTAATTCTTCAGGCTTTAAAAAAATGTTTCTAAGCCTTTTCTGGTGTCTTTTTCAGTCATTTTTAACACATAAGTAATTAAAAAAAACAACTACATTTTTGTTGTTTCAGCAATTTTAACAGGGACATACGAATCATTTAGACATATCTTAAACTTAATGGATGAACCAGTGTCATTCAAATATTTAACAACGTCACAGCGAACATAATAAACTGAAACTGTACCTTATTACCTGCCAGTCATCAAAAACATTTCTAAGGCTGAATCTGGAATTAGGAAAATGTCACAGTAGTTTCACCTTACAGAAATGTTTTTCATCAACACTGTGATCTCCACAATGCTTTAGTGGAAAAACCCTACTTAAATGAAGGGAAAAATAAGCAGGTACTCTATCCAGTATTTGTTTCATTTTTACTTTATTCTTATTTAGCTTTGATTTAAAAATGCCTGTATCCTTAATTACACACATGTCCACTCTAATCATTCTAATTAAAGTTGTTTTATATATTTGATCACAATATCAGCCTTTCCAACGCTGCTATGCAATAGACTGCTTGGATCAAATATTTTGTAGGTTATTAAATTCAAAGTGTCTGACATTATGTCTAAGTGCATTTAATGCACAAACTTGATCCGTTTCTTTAGGAGCTGAATCTGAAGAGCAGGGGAGACTTTTTTATTTATTGTTAGAGAAAGAAAAGAGTTCCACATATTTCTAAAAATTTGCAGCCTTGTTTTACCACAAACTGCACCACATGTTTATAAAATCCATGTACAGCCTTGACTAAAACTGAGAAACAAGCAACCCAAGTTGAAATAAAAACTAAGACCACTTTAAAAGACGGAGAAAGTCTGGTTCCTTGGAGGCAAATCATAATGATGTTGGCTTTGGTTTAAACTTCTGCACTGTACTGCCCGTTCAGTTAAAGCTACAGTTTGACGAGAGAAATTAGCTTGAAACAGCATCAGATTTCAGTAACATACAAAAAAACTTGTTCATATTTTGAATTATTTGAAATATTAGAGGCGTTTCTGGGCAGTTCATTTACTAACAGTTTGTGCTTCTCAAGAATTGCTTTAAAATATCTCTTCTATCTTTTGATTCTGATTCTTTTTCATGGAGCCCTGAATGAGACAGAGTTGTAGCTCAACAGCACCACCATCATCTCCAAGCAGGGAGTCCACTTCCAGCATTCAGTTTAACATCAGATTTTAATTGTTCACAATGGTTCTATGGCATCTAATATTTAGTGGCATTTGCAGGGTTAAACAATGGATTTTGTTTTGGGGTTTTTGTTGGGTTTTTTTTTTGTTGTTTTTTTTTGCAGTGACTCACCTGATTGAGTTCATTCTTTTTTTCTTAGCTTATTTTATCGCTGCTTTTTGCGCTGGCAGGGCTGCGGTCTGGGTAAGAGAGTCTTTGAAGCGAAAGAACAAGGTTAGATCACAAAGCCCAGCAGCAAAAAGTAAGTGCACAGTGGTTCCTGTGCTTATTGTTTTCCACAAAAAGAGAAACTCTTCAAATATTGTGCAGTTTGCTGCAAGATTTAAAAAGACATGCTGATTTATCGATATTTCTTTTTTTCTAGATTAGAAGATCACAAAACTATTTAACATAGAGCATCTGATTTTTTGTTTTGCCATTTAAATAAACTGTTTCAATGTTTATTACATAGTTTAAAGATTTTAAATGGACTTTTTTGTGGTTCACTTTTGTGACTGCATTCTCTGCTCTGGGTCCGTCAGCCTCCTCTGTGCTCCTCAGTGTGGAGCAGCACTGTCCTCTCTGCCTCTTGCTCTCCGCTTGCATGGCTGCATGCATCATTAAGCTGACCAACGCTGTGTGCAGGAGAACACAGACATAAACAAGCTCCAAGCACCTCGCTAATGCAGTTTGTCTTCTTTATGGCCCATTTTGCTCACTGAACATGGATAGGGCTGAAAGAAGCTCTGTGGCTATAATTAAAAGAGGAGCCAGTGAACCTTTGCTGCTGTTTGTGTTGTAATTTTCTGCATTACTGCTCATTTTCAGAGTGTGAAGTTCATTAGCTGTGTTAACAACAACAAAAAAAAAATCAACAGAGTTCCTTATTGGTACAGAAGGATTGTTATTTTGCCTCCATTTCAGATTTTTTTCACTGTTTTCAAAGAGAGAATTTGAATTTTACATCAAATGTTAGAGATAGAGAGCCTTCTAGTCATGTTACCTTACAGATTCCTCATTGTAGGACGAAACTGAGGCAAATATCCATGATGCTGCTCTCCAAACTAACAACCACAGCTTGGTCTCTCCTACCCTTGTGGTTTGAGGTTCACCTACTTATACCTACTGCCATCCAACCTCTGCCATCTCACAGCTGCATGGAGATTATGGTAGTTCTACCTTGAGGCTGCTTTGTTAAACTAGGTGTAAAGCAGGACATGTTTTCTGTATAATAAGAGTTTAGCCAAATGATTTGTGGAAGAGTGGTGTAATGTAGAAACACAACAGAATGTTTGACTTAAGTCTTGATGTCGTTACCTTTATGAGCTTGCACCTGATCTGCGCGGACACCATGTGGCTGTTGCGCAGATTACCCACTCGGAACATGAGGCACAGTTTGCCGTCTCTTTGGGAAATCACTGCGTCCTGGCTGAACATGAGCGTTTCCGCGCGTTTCTTGGGCTGAGACATTTTGATGAACATGCAGCCGATGAGGAAGGCGTCCACTATGGAGCCCAGCAGCGACTGGAACAGGAAGAGAATGATCCCCTCCGGACACTTCTCGGTGATGTAGCGGTAGCCGTAACCGATCGTGGCCTCGGTCTCGATGAAGAATAGGAACGCTGAAGGGAAGTTGTAAACGTTCGCCACGCAGGGGGTGTAGGAGGAATCGTGGCCGTGATTTAGATCCCCTCTGATGTAAGCAATGATCCACCACATTGATGCCATGACGAGCCAAGCAATGGTGTAAGTGAGGATGAAGATGAGCAGGTTCCAGCGCCACTTAAGATCCACAAGAGTGGTGAACAGGTCGGAGAGGTACCTGCTGGTCTCCCCGCCGAGGTTCCCGTGCTGCACGTTGCAGCGGCCGTTCTTGTCCACGAAGCGTTGCCGTTTCTTCTTGACCGGTGCAGAAAAAGTAGTTGCCCGGTTGGTGTTAACCACCTGATAGTCTTCCCCAAATTTCCTTCTAAGTGCCGCCATGTCAGCTTGGCTGGTGTAACTAGAGCAGTATTTGCAATTTAATCCATTGTGTGTTTATAGTTTTAGCCTCCAACTAGCTGGTTACCTGCAGTGCGTAAAATGCGCCATGGCCACTTCAGTGCGCACTGCGCGTCTTTGGAATGACGGAAGTTACGCAAAACAAACCCTTTCTATCTCTTTGCTTTTACTGCATGGTATATGTCCACCTAGTTAAAAATCCCTTCTGTCCTTTTGATTACTTCTCATGACGCCCGCGGGTCTCCGATTTTTATCCATGCGCTCTGCTCAACCTCTGTTCGCTCTGACTGGTGCGTCACTCAGCAGTACAGGAGCCGTCCACTATATTGGTGGGATGTAATACTTAAAGAGAGAAGAGGGAGTATTAGGGATGCACTGAGAGGAAGGGGAAGGGAAAGAGGAGGAGAGAGTTACACAAGATGAGAAGTGTGCAGTTTGACTCCAGTTCAGCTGGTCAGTAAATCGATTATAGATTTATTTATGATAAATAAACCGTGTTTATTAGTCTTATCTTTAATGTTCATAAAGTGTTGGTTAAGTCTAACCTTCTGTGTAATTAAAAAGCTTTGAGAAAAGATGCTTACAAATATGTACACTTGTGTTATTGGAAGATCATAGGACTAAATCAAACTGTGCCCTCTGGTGGATGGATAATCCACGTGCATTTAAAATATGACAAATTTAGAAGGTATTTTTCTGCAAAACATTAAACTGAAATGGGCTGTTTATCAAATAACCAAATGTTTTGTTACAACAACAACAACAAAAAAACATCTTCAAAGCCTCCTACAGGGTCATTGAAAGGTGGGAGAAAGTTTTATTATGTGATGAGGAAAAAAAGAAATCTAACCCCGACAGTCCTGATGGCTTCCAATGTTACTGGCATAACAAAGTGATCCAACTGAGATGTTTTCTGCATGACACAGTGATCTGGGAGGGTGACTCTTTCTTTTAATGCAACAATAGAGCTTCAGGTTTTGCAAATGACAGCTGGCCATCTAGTGATGTTG
The DNA here is from genome assembly GCA_034780135.1 of Jordanella pulchra. NCBI lineage: Eukaryota > Metazoa > Chordata > Actinopteri > Cyprinodontiformes > Cyprinodontidae > Jordanella > Jordanella pulchra. The sequence goes on from JAUZNJ010036437.1 coordinate 7,458, forward strand.
GAGGGACTGAGTGCCATTCGTCTGTGTGGTTATGAGTGGGTTTTTCAGCAGGGCAGCATTGTAGTTCACAAGGTCTACATGTCATCTTCCACAGAAATAGAATCACCCTTATGGATCATCCTGCGTTTTTTTTTGTTTTTTTTTACCTCATCTTAATCTATGTAGGAATATTTGTAGGTGGATATGAAATAAACTTTCAAAATTGTTAATTTTTTTATTAATAGTGAAAATACAAACACTAAACTGGTGGTTCCTCAACCTTAACTGTTGTTCCTTGGTCTACAAAAAAGTTTTAATTCCATCAAAATAACTACCCCAACCAATGTTTTTAGTAGTTGAACAAAAAAAATCTACTGCTATAAATTAAAAATTGCAATAATTTAAACTAGTCTCAATTAAAAACAAAACTACCACATTTTTTGTTACTTTACATTTGATTGCTTGGTTTTTTGTAAAACATACTATAATACCTTAATAATACCCCTCAAAAAGGGTGATTTATTCAATTTTTCCACCAGGCATCCCCTGCAACTACATTGGACGCTCTATAGAGGTAAACGGAGATAAATTTTAAACAAAAATTAATACAAAAAAATAAATTGCTGTCAAAACCTTTGGAATTATAATGAAATATTTTTAGTGGATTATTAGGTTTTAAAAAAAAAAGGTTTTGTCTAAAAACCTTTTTTTTTATTTAATTCAAATTCAAGGACAGATAAAGAAAGGCAGAATTGACAGACCGTACCACGCTCTGGTAAACTCTCTGCTGGGAGTTCTTACTCTGATCTCCCACTACTGTGCTCCTGAGGTGTAAATTGGAGATTGGACGCTGGGCAGAGTGCACCAGGGAAGAGGAATCCACCAACTCTGCCCCGCTTTGCTACACTTTCTGCCGAGGGTTTAGGGCAGGATAGTGGTTTGCAACTTTATTCAGCACTAACCAATAGGGACATATCTTACATTGTTCATCTTTAGGCCCCATCCAGGATGTTCATCTTCCCAGCATTCAAAACTCCTTGAGTTCAACCAAAAACAGGGAGCATAAACATAACCAGAGATTTCTGACATTCATAAAAAAACAGTTCTTTAAACAAACCTTTTTTTTCAAGCATAAAAATATGTGATTCATTACAATTCAGAATGTTTTTACCCCTGTTTATTATTTTTTTTAAGTTTGTTTGAATATTATTGAGAAAAAAAAATCTCAAAAGGGACACCATCCATTATGGGAATTAAATATCATAAATCAACCTCCATACCTGATGGTGACAGTATTGGGCAGCTTAAGTTTTTTTTATCTTTTGCAAACCCCCAAGAATTCACAAATAAATTAGAGGAGACACGCAAATAGGCGATACAGAGGAGTATAGCTGTTATTATTCTTGGATGAACTACCAACTACCCGAATCCCATCTCCATTAGGCCCAGTAAGCACTTAAATATACATTACTCTAAACATAAAGAAAAAAAAAAGTTAAATAACAAATTCTAAATCCCACTGAATAAAATCTTCCAGTTAAAAGTATTTTTAAAGTATTTTTTCATTAGATATTGCACTGAGAACAAAATAACATAAATGTGATTGAAGTAAAACTAAATGATTGAATCTGTCTCTGGATTTGGAATATTTCTCAAAATAAATATTGGAAACCTGCCAAACAGTGATGTCCTTCTCTGTCTCTTGTGAGAATGTTACGCAGACCAGGCCCTCTTGATACGCTTATTCAGCTTCTTCCTCCCAGCTACAGATAGGTTTCTGCTCCAACATACCACGTCATTGAAGATGGTTGATGCTGTCAGAGTTATCCTCAATAATGATGAGACAAAATATGGCAAAGACACCATAGAGTTACCTACCTGTAGCCACTGAAGTCCTCTAACTGTGCAGTCTTTGACATCGGAGCCACACGGGAGGTTTTCCAAAGCTATGGTACTCTCCTCAGATTCAGACGATTGTTGAAGATGTGCCACATAATGCCACAAGGCTAATCTGCACAACACTTCAGCAGCCTGGAGGTGATACCACCAGGACCTGCAACCTTTTTTGCTTCATTCCTTTGCAGTATGTTCCTCGCCTGGAGTGTTGAGAAAGACACAGGGAGGGAGGGGGGCTGATTCATGGAGTCATCTAAAACAGAGGAGTTGGATGATTGGAACTGAGATGTATTTAGTTGTGGGTAGAATATAAAGTAGTTGTTGAAGATGAGGAGGTTTGCAGCTAATTAGACTGGGTTGGGGAGGGGCGAGTGGCTGGTCAAACATCAGAGAGCCTTTTCACCCACCTTAAGTCACATATAGCCTTGGAGTTGTTTTGTGACCTGAGATTATTTTTCCCGGCTTTTTTAAAATTACTTTGGTTATGTTTCTGCAGCTCCTCCATACAGAAACTGGTGTTTGTTATTCCTGACTCTGTTATTCCATTTGAATGTCCTTCCCATGAGGATAGCAGAGTTCATCTTACGCAGCGGTCCTGAAGCAGTTTTTCATGGCTTTCTCAGCCTCCCCAGACCATTTCCTTCCTGCACGTGTTACAAGTGGTTCTGTGTGTACAAGGGGTTTACACACAGGCTGGAGGTGAATTAGGTTTATGATCTTAACTCCACTGAGAGGGAAGAGGTGATGATCTATATTCCTCTGTGAAATTTACATTCAGTAATTCTCATGTTTTGTTTTCTCTGGTGTTGCAGTTCGAGGCAGGAAAAGTAGAGGATAGAGATGTAAGGTTAAAGATGTTGGGAGTGGATGTAAGAAAGGAACTCCTGACTGAATTCAGACAGCCTTTAGCCACTTGGATGTAATTATGTGATTAAACTTAAATGAATTGCTTCAGTTGATAACAAGTAATCGAATTAAGTTTGCCCAGCTGTAATTATTTAAGTTCTCAACTTATACACGTAATAAATTAAGTCGGACCTGCTTGATTCAATAACTTGTTGCCCATTGAAACAATTAATTTAAGTTTGAGCTGCATTTTCCTTTCAGAGTGTGGATGATGCTGGAACTACAGCCCTCTGGAAAAAGAAAAAAAAACTACAAAAACACACATTTCACTGTTGTAGTGAACAGCTGAAGCTCTGTAATAAAATCCAAAACATATGAAGTTGTGTCCATGTACATCTGTCATACACAATATATTGTCATACTGTGTCATACAAAGGATTGAAGGATTGTTTATGGATCCTAAAAACCAGATTGGAATGTCGAGATGTCCCTGTGCAAAAAACTTTGATAGGAAACATCTAGGCTTCTTTTTCTACATCCTTCCTTAAAGGCAGCGCCATTTAGATAGCACTTCTCATAATAACCCTTGACATGCTTCAGCTTTGGTGTAAGAGTCCTTACCAGTTTGCTGTATTCAGATGAAATCGAGTCCCTGATCTTCTAGATGTGTTTGACTGGATTCAGTTATTAATCAAGTCCATTGCATTAATGCCTTGATCTTGCAGGAACTGCTGACACACTTCAGCCCTGTGCGGTAGAGCATCGTCATGCATTAGAACAAAACCAGGGCCTTATACAGCAGCATACGGTTTCACAATGGGTGTGAGTATCTCATCCAGATATCTGACAGCAGTCAGGATACCTCTGGCTAAGGGGGCTGTGCAAGCCCTCAAAGAAATCCCTCTCCACGCTGTTATTGAGCCACCAGCAAACCCATCATGCTGGAGAATGGTGCGTTCACCATCCTTGCCGCACTTCTGTCATATCTGTTCAGTGTGAATCTGCTCTCAAGTGTCAAAAGCTCAGGTGCCAATGGCAAATCTTCCAATCTTGGTGTTTTCTGGCAAATGCTCTTTTTTGGGCTGTACGCACAGGACCCACTCTGGACGTCAGGCCCTCATACCCCCCTCGTGGAGTCTTTTTCTTACAGTTTTTGCACAGAAATATATATTAGTGGCCTGCCGGAAGTCATTCCACAGGACCCGCAATAAATTTGAGATGTTTCTTCAAAGAATTGGCAAAAGTTTCTGTCTCATGATGAGCAAATATGGTAGATAATAGGAAAATAGTGACCGTTTTACTTTCTATATTTTTTTATTTTATTTTATTGATACTTTAAAATAAATTTGCTATTTTGTGTGATCTTAAAATAACCACCTAGAGTAGATTTGTGGTTGTTATGTAATGATTTGTTAAATTGAGCATTCTGCATGGATAACTTTTAAAGCCACTGTATTTAAGATGGTTCTCTTAAACTTTAATCTACAAGATGATTCTTAGATCATGAAAAACTAAAGTAAAGCCTCCAAGACTCAATTTACAAAAGATGTTTACTTAAACTCAATCTTTTGGACACTGACTCTAAATTTATGGCATACCCAATCTGTCATGGTGGGTTTCAGAGCTCTAACCCACATGCAGAACACCACACGGGACAACGGGAAAAAGTTAAACAGT
>JAUZNJ010036438.1:0-11855 GCA_034780135.1 Jordanella pulchra
TCGGCTGAAACCAAATGTTTTAAAAGAACCCTGTAGAAAATCAGAATGTTTTTTTATTTCTCCGTCTGTCTCTGCAGGATCTCAGATTAAACCCAAGTTAACCAAAAATAACATAGATTTGGTGACTGGCATAATAGGGAGAGGAATGTTTTTTCTTCAAGTTTTCTACAAAGGCAGAAGTTTACATACATTCTCTTAGTATTTAGTATTTGTCTTTTTAACTTTTTAATTTGGAATCTTTTACAAGCTTCTTCCAATACTTGTGGCCAATCTTTGTCTTCTTAGCTGATACCTTAACCTTGACCCACATTATCTGAGCCCCTTTAATTTGATATGTGCACCAATCCTTCCTGAAGCAAAAAATCTGCACAACATGATCCTCTCACTCTTGTACATTATCATGAATTCAGTTGTCTCAGGTTGACAATCTTCTCCTGTTTTCATCTGAACCTTTCAAAATTAATGTGTTTATTCGTCTCTGATGGCGTTAGCAAAATTTAAATGGACTTTTTCTTGTTGCATTTGGAGATGCTTTTCTGTCCATAACACTTCCGGTATTTACATCGTCAGGGTTCTTGCCATCGCAATGTGAGCGGCCCTTACACTGTCGCACTGCATTTATGCCGTTACGGCGTGATGACCTGTCTGCTGAAGGACCTCAAGTCAGTGCTATGAAAAAGTGATTTTGACAGTACATTTGCTCTTGTTTGGGTGTGCTTATCAGTTGCTATTATCATAGGGGGGAGCAAAGATGATAAAAAGAAGAATGAGACGAGTGAAACAGAAGAAGAAGAATAAAGAACAGTAAAAAAATTAAAAATCTGAATCCTGACTGTTGATACAAAAGTCCTCCTTCCAACTTCCAGCATCTTTACCAGGTCTTTTGATTTTATTCTTGGTCAGATACCCACATCAACTGGATGACTGCTGGACATTATCTTGCTCTTTATATTTACATCAAACTATTTAAGTAAATGAGATTGCTTCTTCAAGCACGGGGAAACGACTTCCTTACCTTCATTCAGAGGAAAATGTGTGATTAATCCTAGCACAGGGCTATGGTTCTTATTTCAAAGTTTAAGAATTACTCAAAAATAGTTTTGAAAACATTATTTTGGGTAAAGACCTGGTCGGTCAACAAAAAATATTTGAAACAGATGGTCTGCCAGAAGTGACAGGTCTCTGTAATGTCAAGTTTCTTCCCAATTCACTACTAGAGCATCTGAAACTCTCTATTGTTACAAACCGTATCCATGCTTGGGTTTTACATTTAGCCTGATCACACTGTGCTGCTGGTGGGCAGCCGTCTCATGGTTTTCCAGTTTCAGTAAAAGAGCTTAATTTTTAAAGAGTGCGGGCTTGTGTTATGAGGGATTATTGAATATGTATGATTTAGAAGAGGGCAGCTCTCCCTATTTCTAACAGGAGCCTTTCAAGTGACTGAATGAAGACCGCCAAGCCTAATTTACATGAGCTCCGTCCCTTTTACCCCTCATTTGCCTTGCATTTCTTTGTTTGTTCTCTGAGGAAGTGGCAGGGGGGAGCTAGTGAGATTACATGAAGTGGCTATGTGCAAAGTAAACAAATGTAATTACAGGGTTCCTGTCTGGATCTGGAAAGTATGGAAAATTAGTTTTACAGTTATCAAAGAGATGATAAAAATGCAGAGGAATATCTGGACACATGTATGCAGCAATTTTATAGACTTCATGTTTTTTGACAGATATCGATGTTGGTCTGTCCTGGTGAAAAGAGCTCAGTGTTATTCGCCAGTCTTTGCCCCTGAAGATCAGACAGGATATAATGTCCACAACCAAGGCTTAAAAACACACCATGGAACACAGTTTTTAGTGTTGTAAAAATGATGATGTGAAAAAATGTGCGTCACATCACAGCTCCTAAACAATTCGGTGTTTTAACCCCCTTAAGGATAGTCATAGACCACTTCCTGTTTGCAAGTTCTGCTCCAGCCCAGCTTTTTTTAGAAGACGACAGCAGAAAGTGGCAGACAAAAGGTCCCTGCTATCTTTTGTTTTGCATTGCGCAAGTTCAAGATGGGCTCTCCTTTGAGCTGTAATACAGCTCTGCATGGAGGTGAAGTTGTTTGCACCTGTCCCCCAGGCAAGGCGAGGAGAATTCCCACTGCTTACCACCTGGCCCTCATGACTGCCTGCCTTTTGTGTGGGAGTTGAGGAGCAGAGGGTCCATACATATGCTAATCACTCCTCCAGAATATGTCTGCAAGCCCTAAAGCCTGTGGTTACAGAGCACAGAGAATCTGTATGAAGATTAAAGCTTGGACACACCAATTCACACACAAAAAAGGCAGGCTGAACAAACAGTTTTTGTAGCCTCACATTCTACATTATTAGTTATATGTGAGTTCAATGCACAGATCGTCAGAGATTACTGATGTCCATTTCCATGCTGGAAAACGTTCAGCCTCATTCAGACCACATCCAAATGAAGCCCAAGACGACATCAGTGCAGATTAGTCTGAAGGTAAAGCTGAGATCACAGGAAGCCAGAGGAGCTATCCTAGGTGTATCCTATACAGTAACACTGCTATTGAAGAAAAGATTTTCATATTATGAACTTCCATGAAGATTTTATAAGAAAGACAAGAGTATCACACAGTACCTTCCATTGGTTGACTGGACTTTAACTGGACCATTGCAACACATTAATCTTTACTCTTTTAGCTGCTCTGCAGGACAAGGTTCTACTGTTGTAAAGATATCCTCATATTTTAATGCTGTAGATAATAGGTTGATTAGTCTGATGTGTATATTCTCATTACGACTTGAGATCACATCTTTGAATGTTTTTGATTCATTTCAGATCCAATTTTTTTTTCTTATTTAACCATAACTTGCACGAAATATTATCCACCATCTAGAATAAGTATGAAGTGAAATATTCTAGTTTTCAATGTATTCTGGTTGCCCTCTGTTTTTTCTCAATGAAAACAGAGCACAGAAATTCAACATCTCAGATAACTATTATTAACAAGAACACATTTTTTGACAGTTAGATTGAATTTAACCCTTTAAAGCCTGAACCATTGAATAAAATTGACAGAAAATTCTGTTTTTTTTATTATTAGAGTTGTCATTGAATTCTATGAAAAATAACATTAATAAAAGTGAAGTTTGATCATTATTTGCATAAATTTTGATACATTAGGCATTTCTGTATAATCTTTTATACATCTGTTCCCTACATATTTCTGATTTCTCAAGAGCAAAAATATCCCACTGATGGTGCAGAGGTCTCAAAAAATGTATGTATCAAATATGATACATTTGGCTTTAAAGGGTTAAGGCATGCACAAGTTATGAAGATAAACAAGTTACTGGCCAAGTTGAGACATCATGCTTTCCTCATCCTTTTAAAAAAAAAATCCCACCAAATGATAGCAGCGGTACCCTGCACGCATGTCTCGGCGTGCAATCTAAACAAAACAGCCCAAATTCCACTGTGATTCTATTGAAGCCCAGTCATTATTTCCTGCTTCGGAGCTGAGCTGGATTCTTGAGGATGTCGTCGGCATGTAACCCTTTGGGTGGGAATCACAATAGGAAGCAAGCTGCAGGCCATGAGTTTTATCTGTACACCATTATATTATCAGGCACAGCACCTGGCACGCTTGTCTATTCACAAAGCACACAGTTATGGCTGCAGGTCCAAGGGAGTGCTTTGTAAAAAGGTCCTCTCTCAAGTAAATAAAGGTGGGGTGGGTGGTTTTTTGACTAAGTTTTGTTCAGAGTAGAATGTAGTCGGTAGAAAATGATAATAAGCAATGAGTTTTCTGTGTTGTAACTTAAACTAGGGAGAATTCAGGTTTGAGTCAAAACACAATTAATATGATTCCAGACCTCGTGCTGTACAACCTGAGTCTGCTTGACTCTTGACTAAACCCAGTTTTAGATTCATTTAATTACTGACCAAAAGTGCTAAATATTTTGTTTTGTTTACGGTTGTGACTTTTCTTTTCTGAACTTTGTTGTCTGCTACCTTTATGTGAAAGGGTCAGCAGTAGTATAAACAAGCCAAAGGTTTTTTGTCATCCCAGGTATCCAGGCGATTCCAAAGCCAAGGAGATTAAAAACAAATACTACATCCCCCAGTTTTAGTTATGGGAGCACTGACTGAATAGTTCTCTGATTATGTTGGGGGTTTTCTACATGTTTTATACTGATCAACAACTCTGAAAAGTATTTAGACCCAAGATGATTCATTGTCATGTATGACGTTAAAACATTTTGTAAACAGGGGAACACTGAAGTTGTTCAAGGGCTGCTGATCTTTGATCATTCTTCATGGTGTTTTTCCAAAGTTCAGAAAAGGATGTTGGATAAGAAGCAGCTAACCTTCAGGTCTTCCTGGACTCTTTGTCTGGTTATAAAACCCTTCATTTTAGATTATTTTCAACATCGCCATAGACTCTTTTTTAAAAGTTAATTGATGTCAGTTCATTGATGTCATATGTTACAAATATTTTTTTTTTTTTTGCACACTCTGTGGTCTTCTGCCTCATTCAGACTAAAACAATGACTTCTGCTTTTTTATATTGATCTGAAAGAAATTCTGACCCATTCACTCACAGTTTTTTAAGACTATAGTCAGTTACTGACATGGAATTAAAAAGCTCTGCAGAGGTTCTGCATTTGATATCACAGTATCCATAATTAACTGAGTTGGGGGATCATGTAGATGTTAAATAGAAAGTAAAAAATGTTGTAAACATGGTGAAGCTTTAGCCCAACTTGCATTTCAGTTCCACAATAGACATGCAACCATAATCCCCCCATTATTGATCCCTTTGACTTTTTACATCATACAAACTGATCTGCTTTAGGGATTAGGGAGGATCAAATGTTTGATAAGGAGCTGCTGGGGTAACCAAACACAGCAATGCTCTGGGTGCAGCCAGTGAGGAGCGAGGTGATCCAAATTGCTTTAAACACAAACAAAGTTGAGGTTTGCCATAGTTTGCATGCTGTCTGCATCAAGTTTTGCTGATCAAAGCATTTAATCTGATAAATAATGGAGGGTGAGACATTGTTTTCTGCTCTCTGAATATCTGCTTCTCTGTTTGTTTTTTACTATGTAAATCTGGTTTTAGAAATCCCATTTCTCCACCTTACATTCATGTTTTTTGGGGGTTTATAATTACCCCCTGAGATGGCTTAGTAATGTAATATTGGTGCATCAACTAGAAACTCTACTTCAGGACCTTTCTTTTAATTGTGAAGTAAAAACATAAACATGTAAATCACAGAATGGAGGAATGATCTGAATGGGGCTTCAGTTACTCCATTTCTGGCAAGAGAAATGGGCCCTAATTACGGGGAACTAATAAAAAGACAGGGGATGGATGCCTAAAATATTGGATGTAAATCATCTTTTTAAGTATATTTCTACCAAATCGGAAGAGATATTGGTAAACATTTTAATTAGCAAAGGTAAAAAAAACTGTAAAAGTTTATTATGGAATTAAAAAAATACTGCATATTATTAATTTAGTTTTTAGAGACTGACTTTTAACAAGAAAAACGTTGTATTTTGATTGGATGCCACGCACAGAAGAGAAGGCTGTGTTTTAGCTGTTTTTGGTTATGTATATATTTAAGTTTGACCCTGTGTGGATTTTCGAAAGTCCACAAAAACCCAGACCTCTACATGGGATCTTTTTATTCATTTCACTTTTCCTTTTTTAAATTAGTCCACCAAAAAAAAGAACAAAAGTTCTAAAATTATGACTTTTATGTTTCGTGCAGAAACTTTTTTCTGTTATAGAAAAAGGAGTAGCAAGAGGACTCAGTTTATCAATGAAGCCTAAGTTTTTTTTCTCAGGAGCTCCATGAAACCATTGTGCCCTTTTTAGAAATTTGCATTTAGTAAGAGCAGATTCAACTTTGCCTTGAGTTCCTGAATGTTTGGCAGAAACATCAAACTGCACAAGTCATTCCAGAGGCCATGGACAAAATGTTAATGCTAAAGGCTAGTTACACATCTGCCATCCAGCATGGCCAAGCACAGAGGTCTCTTTTTAACAGAGCACAAGCACCCATTTTATATGAGTCCTTTTCTGGGGTAGCCACTGCCAGCGAGACAGCTCAGACAACTTCATGGGTGTTCAACATTATTCACAGGGTGATATTCCATATTGCAGGGCAAGACTTTTTACGCAGTTTAGAGAAAGAAGATTTTGTTGAGCGGAGTGAGGCAAAATGCAGAGTAAAGGCGTTGACATTTACGATGTGTTGCGTCGCTGTGCTCAGTTTGTAGGAGCAGCGTCGCTGCTGATAGACATAATCAGGGGGAAGTATGTGGTTTCAACCAGGCCTATGAAACATCCTCTCCTTGTTTTTTTTTTCGTTTTTGCATTAATTTACATACCTTAACCGTTGCCTCGTCTCTTTTAGTACAGGTCCAAAAGCCATGCTCATTGAGACAGAACTACCTCTGTGCTCCCAGGAACAGAAATGTTTGTGCATCTGCTGTGGTTCTTTACTCATCTACAAACAGCTTAATGTTTATTAACTGGTGTATTCATTGTGGTTATCCCTGCAGTTCCACTGTGTATTTACAGCAAGTTCTAGTAATACAAAAAAAAAAAGTTAAAGAAGCAAACACAAGGAAAACAGAAATAGTGCTAAATGTCATTGTTAAACGACAAAGATGTCTTCATGGAAAGTAAGCTTAAATGCTATTTAATTTAGAACCGAATGAGTTTCGTGAGGGTTGGTTGTGTTGTCAGAGGACAAATATGTGAGATCAGTGTCTTGCAACACATAGTTTGGTGCAACTCTGCCTCGTTATGGAAAAAATAGTTTTCCTTGTTAAGGAGCTTTTCCCTCAGGGACGCTGAGCCATAACCTCTGAACTTCTTTTCATTGATTCCAGGTATAAAACCTTCAGCAGAGCACTTTATGCACATTTTTTGTATTTAGTTTATGTTAATCTGAGTTTTCTAAGAGCTCTAAAATAGTAATTTATTATTTTAAATTTGATCAAATCTCCTTTAGACTAAGGTGCAGCCCTTTGGCCTCGTGCAGCCCTCAGGATGATGTTTCTTCAGCCCCCTCACCAAAATTACAAAACGATACACTTGTGCAATTATTTTGTTATATTTTTCAAGGCAAATGGCTTTCATTTTTTAAGAGTTTTTCTAATCTGTTAGTATTAAAACAATAGATAAAAGGTTAACTGGATATCTCTCCCACCAAAAGCTCTACTTACATATATCTAATAAACATTTATCAATAATGTATGCACAAAAGAATTAAACTCAAACTGGAAATACTTTCATTCAGCTAGCTTGAATCAAAATAATATCACTCAACTAACCACCATACAAAACATAACAAAATGAAAAGGTGTTCAGATCAGTAACCATAAAGCATTATTTTTATATTTTAAAGAATAATTTATCCAATTAGAAATCAGCAATCTTTCAGACATTTTTGTCTTAATATTTATTTGATTATGTCTCTGAATAGTTACATTGAATCATTGCTCCTAAAATTAGATGGTAACATTCAAGCTCATGTCGTCACATCCAGGTTAGCAAATTAGCTAAACAGTGAAACACTTTTAGCTTATTAATACCCTGTGGTTGTATATGTTTCTTTAACCACTGTTACTATTAATTGGTGTAAGAACACCAGTGGTGCTTTGCAGAGCAATTGAATGAATACTATTTTGTAAATAATGTCGATTACCTTCCAACTGACAACAGAGCTATACACAGCTAGCAACTACCTTCTGCACAGGCTGGCACACTCAGCTAGCGGGCAGGGTTGAAGTTCCTCTACATATTCTTTTATGCCGGCGCATATGTGCATATAGATGCATCGGTGCTGAACTACTGAGGTATCAGTCTGCTCATCAAAGAAAGGTTTTAGTCATAAAGTGTCAAATAAAGGCTATTTTAAAGATGTTTTTCAATAGAAACATTCATAATCTCTGTTTGATGCTCATATAATTTATTATGGCTGTCTATTAACATCATGAAAAAAAAAAATTGCATAAAAGTCCAGAAAATGTGATCTGCAGTCTGCACATGTAGTCTTTCTGTAACAGGACCCACTTTACTTTTTATCATCTGACTTCCTGCCTGAATGATGCGTTCTGCTCTTGACTGACGTGGCGGCAAGTGCCAGACCCATCTGGGACGCTTCAGAAACGCACCACGACGGACTCGGTGGAGCGGTTCTGACTCATCAGAGTCACCGCACCTCACTTACGTACTGTTTCCACATCCAGTGGAACCGAGGGCTTAGGCCACTTCGCGTTAACATGATTAGAGACAGTCTCTTCTGGAGGAATCTCTGGCTCAGATTCTGTTCTGCAGCTCAGTAAAAAAAAACTTTGGAAAACTCCTTTTGTGGGTTTTTTTTATTTTTTTCTCATGCTCATTTATCACTGAATATGCAAACTGTAGATCTTAGCAAAATATCAGATACTCAAAGTTGAAAACACAAAATATAGGAGAAAAAATGAACAAAATTTGATGCCTCTCTTCTAATTGACCAAACATGTCAGATGCATTTTTTAACTTTTAGATGTAAAATTTTTAAAGATTTATTTTCTGCAAAAATCCAATGACTTTCTTTTACCTTATTACAGTATTGTGGATGCTTTGTTATTGCTATTGTTTTGTTGTGGGGAAAAATCTCTTTGAAATATGAAATAATTGAACCTTTTTTTTAAATATTTTTTTGTGCCTTTTTGTGCACTTAGAACTTGACAATGTTGTCCCATGTGGCAAAATGTTTGGAAACCATAATGTTTCGCTACATCTGTTTTGTTGTTTTGCATAGAAAAAAATGTTTGTATACGGCTGCCTTAAATAGTCTCGGTTATGCCCAGATTTTATATACATCTTTAAATACCTTCTTGGATGATGGGTTGAACAGTCTGCAGTTAGTCTACTTAAAAAAAACAACAACAAAAAAAGCGTAGCTCTAAATGTTTCTTCTCTGATTTTGAGTGTTTAAATTTGATATCCCCTTTTTATTTACATTCAGTTCAATCATTTTGTTGATTCTGCACAAACATAACATGTTCGCTCCAATAAAATTGTACAAAATATGGGAAGCATTTCAGTGACGTTGGTTGTTTGTGTCGTACAAGAAGAGATAGCTTCGTAACACGCTGTTATGTTTTTTTCATGTTTTTAGACTCCAGGTCTCTGGACGGATGAGGCAGCTGAACTGGGAAGTCCTCACCAGCGCTCCGCATCATGGGGAAGCGCAGATCATCTGAAAGAGGTACTTTCACTTGTTTCGATCTTTAAGGTCACAGCTGATTCTCACAACTAACGTGTCATTATATTCACACAGCTGCTTAAAGTACATTTTTCTGCCATTCTTGAGGTTCTTCATTTACTTGGCTTGTTTTTACTTGTCAGAGTCTGAGGTCAGCCTAAATATTACTATCCTGAAAGTTGGTTTCCACCCCTGTCTATCTGCTGGCCTTGGCAGGCCATCCAGCCAACCACATGGACTCCATCCCTCCAGACCACAGGCTAAATTTAACCTCCGTCTTCCCTCTGTTCCTGTACGACTGCAGTGTGAATCTCATTATGGACGGTTGTTTTTTAGACTCTACAGGAGCTCCTCAAAAGGTTGAAGGCAGTGCACTGTTGCCTGTGTTTTAGTTTTCAGAATGAGTTAAGGAAGTTGCTCTTTTTTCTTGAGAGCTCCACCTATGATCTATCAAGTCACTAGTAGGTGTATTTTAATTAGGATTTGGTATATTGTGAATAAAAAAACAGTCTTTGCTTAGAATAAGTTATGGAACTACATGTTTTATGAAATACAACTGTAATAGTTTCTATCCCGTGTCTTCTTTTTATTTCATAAATCACCTTTAAGCACAACTCTTAAGTTAATAGTGCAACTTCAGCTGCTTGGAAAAGACAATCCCCGGGACTTGGCCTGGCAATCAATAACACAGCACAGCCAGGAAAATCTTCCTTTTCCCATCAACTAAGATTACACTCGGGCTGTCTGGACTTGTCATTATCGACTGCTTCCACTAAGTGAACGCTGTGAGCTGGATTCTTGCTCTCTAACCTTTGCAGTTTAACGAGTGGGAGGACATCTCTGAAAGGAGCACGTCTCTTTGTTGACTGTGTTGCCTGGAGTACAAGATCTGCACTGAAGAACCACACCTTTGTCTGCACAGCACAACTGTGTCTGTTGGTCCTACAAAGGGTATCCTGTTGTTTTGCTGATACTCGGCCAGATGTAGAAACACCCACTGACCCAACTCATTTCATCACCAGGCATCAGAGACTGATTTTAGAAATATTCTGTCTTGCAGCAACGTTGAAGTCAAGTTTGTTTTGAAACCTTCAGGCAGTAGCAGAGCCTTGCAAAAGAACACATGACATTTAGTCATCAACCAAAAACCTGAAACAATTTATTGGGATTTTTTTGTGAACGACCATCACTAAGCAGCATGTAGTTGTGAAGTGAAAATAAAGATTCTCTAATTTTCTAACTTGTTTTACTGAATCAAAACCTGAAAAGTGTGTAATTAGTTTGCATTTAGTTGTAGTAATTATTTTTGAACGCCTGAAGTTTTTTCTTGTTTGGGTTTGCAGAATAGTTTGTTTTTTTAAGGTTGATAGAAAGCATCTATGAGTATTGATTTTCCATATAAGTTCAGTTCAGCTTTGATCTGGACTTTGACTAGGACATTCTAAGACAAACTAGCTCTGATCTAAATTAGGAGTCTGCAACTTGGAGGAATGGTGTCCTCCAGTTTTTCTAATGCAGGGCTGCAACTGACACTTTTCTAGCTAATGGATGAATCTGTTGGGAGTTTTTTTTATTGATCATTTAATAGAAAAAGGTGCTTTACATGAGATTTCTATCAGATTTTGAACCAGCTGAAGATTAAACTTTGCCACCGGAGGAGCATGAATAGAGATTATTTACACCAAACAGGTTTTTCATCTTAAATTCAAAATACATATGTATTTTGTACAGTTTTGGATGCATTTTTGCCTTGAGTTGTTTTTTTAAGCAAATTGCATGTTTTATAGTCTGTATACTCCTCTTAGTTTATTGTTTACTAAATTAGTTGCCGTTTATTTGGGTAATTGTTCATCATGATTGTTTCATCCCATGTCATCTAAAGTATCTGTTTAGCTGCTATCAGGTCTTTAAAACTCCTGCAGATAACCATATACATATGATTTAGTTGTGATGAAGCAAACGTGAATCTAAATGATTGCAGAGCAGATATCTTTGGCTGTATGTTTAAGACCCAGCAGCCAGATGAAGTTTAGCTCCCAGTAATAAGGCAGCTTATTGTCTTTCAGGATTTCCGTTTAGCTCCATCCATGTCCTCCATCTTGGTCATCAGATTTTATTTAGGATTATTCGGCTAAAAGGGACAGAATAAAAAATGCACACCCGAAATGTTCCCTTTTTAAGCCATATATTATTTTCCTTTTACTTTTCAAATGTTTACCGCTTTTGTTGGTTTGTCACATGAAATCCAAATATAATACATACATTTTTTTTTAAAATTTAACAAAACATGAGAAAAGTTAAAAGGGTATTCAAAGTTTTTAATGCTTTTCATATTGTCACGTTGATGTTCTCTTCCTGTTGTAATACTAAACCTTTTTAATCCTTAAACTATCTAAATATTCTGCTTATTTAGATATACATCATGAAATAATTGCTTGTAGCTTCTATCATACAGTTGTGGTCAAAAGTTTACATACACTTGTAAAAACATAATGTCATGACTGTCTTGAGTTTCCAATAAGTTCTACAAGTCTTATTTTTCTGTGATAGTGATCGGAACACATACTTGTTTGTCAC
>JAUZNJ010036439.1:0-11853 GCA_034780135.1 Jordanella pulchra
AAGGAAGGAAGGAAGGAAGGAAGGAAGGAAGGAAGGAAGGAAGGAAGGAAGGAAGGAAGGAAGGAAGGAAGGGAAGGAGGGAGGGAGGGAGGATCAAAGTCACGTGTTGCTTTTTACTCTTTTGAATTCCTTCCCATAACTGACCAGACTTTTATTTCTCAGGTTTTATGTTTATAACAAACCAAGGAATAAAACTGAGGCTCAGCCTGGAGATGTTCGATCTCCAGGCTGGAGCTGAACGGAGGCCTTCAGCAGCCGCTCCTGTAGCTCCTGACCAATCTCACCTCTGACCGGTTTCCACAGGACCACTCGGAGGTGCCCATCGGCGCGGCTGCCACCATGGCCCACGAGATCGGCCACAACGTGGGCATGAGCCACGACCACGACGGCTGCTGCGTGGAGGCCAGCGCAGAGCAGGGCGGCTGCGTCATGGCTGCCGCCACCGGGTGAGTGCGAGGCAGAGAAACACGGCTTTTATCCAACTATGATGCATAAAAGGAGGCGTTCTTAAAGGGATTTATTGGTGCTGAACACCAGGCATCCGTTCCCGCGGGTCTTCAGCCGCTGCAGCAAGCGGGACTTGGACAGCTACTTCCAGAAGGGAGGGGGGATGTGCCTCTACAACATGCCCAACATGAAGGACCTGGTGGGAGGCAAGAAGTGCGGCAACGGCTTCGTGGAGGAAGGAGAAGAGTGTGACTGTGGGGAGCCTGACGTGAGTGGAGTGTTTCTGATTATTTTAGGCCCTGAAACCTCACAGGTTGAACTGCTTCATCTCTGGACGTCTAGTTTCTTCCCTCTAGGACTAAACATTCATGTCTGGTTCTTTGTACGACTGTAAACGTTATCATCATTCCTAACATAAAACCACTGATGATCTGAAGGAAGAAGTCAGCAGCTGTTCTGGAGCTGGTTCTGTACCATGTCGATGTCGTACTCTCCCTCTCTGGGTTGGTTTGTTTAAAGGAAGCAACACTTCCTTTTCCTGCCGATTCTTCACACCTTATCTGATAGTTTTCTGTTTCAGCCTAATAAAGTGAAGGTTTCAGCTGAACTCTGCCCCATAGATATCAGCTCCACAGGGTTTCACATCATGGAAGCTAAAACCAATAAAAGTTAGCAACGATTCATAACAGCAGCAGCATCACTCAGAAGTATTAGAGTATTTTATGGACAGATGATAAAGACTGAGGCGCAGTGTTTCTGACCGACTGAAGAAAAGTCTAAGAAATCCAACAACCTGGTCCAATAAAATGGGATGTAAATGTGTGAAAGTACAGATTACAACTTTAAAAGTACAAATATCAGATTTACGATGATGAGAGCAACTTGTACTTATTACAAATGCACAAGTTTCACATCGTACAGATTTTATTTTTTCCAATGTCATCTTTCAAAACAGATTAACATTTTGGGGACAGACTGAGTTTTAGCATTTCTTTTCATCCGCATGCAGACCACCAAGAAGTGTAGAGGATAAAAACGGTATCAAAACGTTTCCTCTGCAGGGGGGCTGGGCTCTGCCTCAGGGAGAGGGTGAGGAGCTCGCTCACTCAGGAGGAGCCGGGAGTAGAGCCGCTGCTCCTCCACATCCCGAGGAGTCGCTGAGGTGGACATCTCCTCCTTCTAGGGGATCCAGGCACGTCCCGCCGATAGGAGGCCCGGGGGACGACCAGGACACTGGAGGGACTCTGTCTCCCGGCTGGCCCTGGAGCGTCTGTGGAGAAGGACGAGTGGGAGTCTCTGCTGAGGCTGCTGCCCCCCCGACCCGCTCCCTGCTGAAATATTTTTTTTTGCCTTTCGTTTTGTTTTTCTCATCTTGTCGTCTTGTTTCAAGTATTCTGTTGTTACTTACTGCCTGTCCCACAGTGAACGTCCACTGTGGAACCAGAAGAGGAGTTTCTATTTCTGAAGCGAAATAATCCCGTCTGATATCTTCCTACATTAATCATCGCTGCAGTTCACCGCAGCTGAACGCCTCCTGAACTCAGGATGAAGTGTCTGTTCCTGGTGGAGCCCGAGGTTCAGCAGACCTGCTTCGCTTTGTGCAAACATTGAAATGGAGGAAGCAGATTGGTGTCTGACAGCAGCAGCACTGATGACTGTTTGTTATGACTCCCACTCAGAGCAGAGCTGACAGTCGGGATCGCGATCCGACAAGCATCTCTTCTTAGCATTACACATGAGAAGAGCTTCAGATCCTGATTTCATGCTCCAACCTTGACACGTACTGGGAGAGGCTGGATGCAGCCTCCGATTCTCACTGGAAAACCAGCCAGAAACTGAATCCACATCAAACCGCCAGAGATGACGGATCATAAAGCTGGAGGCTTTACTCTGTTTGACCCAACAGTCATGGCGCTCCTTTCAAGGTCAGGCCTCGTTGAATCATAGAAAATAAAGGAGTGATGCTAGTTTTCTGTGCTGGCCCATAATCCTTCTCACTCTTTCCTGCTGGTATAATTGGCTTTTCTCTTTCTTGCTTGAGTCAACTCCCAGCTTTGTTTCGAGCATAACGTGGTTCTCCCTAGGGCGCCATGGCAACGGGAGATGATGTCTTTTGTGTATGCCGTGTGACACGAGTGCAGCTACAAAGGCGGTTTTGTTTTTGCGCTCTTTCCCTCCAACATCTGTTAAACGGGGACTTGTCAGTCACAGCTGTCAAGCTTTGGCTGCTTTGGAAGCGACTCTCTCATCTCTGATGTTTTCTATTTAAATTTCTCTACTTGATAGGTGTCGAATTCGCCTGACACCAGCTCACCCACCAACCCATCACTACATGTATGAATCCAGGTCTTCCACATGTACTGAAGCTATGAGCTCTGTAGCTTTATTAGCAGAGTTTAGCTGCACTCGGCCACCATGATTCATTGAAACAACTTCTCTCCTCTTGGGCCGAAAAAAGTGAAACCCTGGAGCCTGAAACAAGCCTCTGGCTGTGATTAAAGCAGCAGAAAACCTAAATAAATGATCTAATTGAATAAATAAACTGACCTAAATAAAAATTCAAAATATTTATTTTTACAAAGAGGAAATGATATAACTTTAAGGTGCGTCCACAGATAAAATAACAACCCAGCAGATTATTTGTTTTTCTAAACAAATACAGGAAGGATTGAAACCCTGCAGAGTTTTTCAGGTAAATCCTCCTTCAGATTGTTAATCCTGGAAGTTCTCAGAGCCGCTGCAGAAACAGAAACCAAGGGAGCAGTTGCAGGCATTCATCAGAGGACAATGACGTTTTTTCCTCCCATAAATTTGTACAAGGAAGGGAATTTATTGATTATAAAACCCCCTGAGTGTTGATTCTTTATCATGTGTTCAGAACTGAGCTTTTGAAATGTGCAGCTTGTGTTTGTTGACAGGAGTGCACCAACGACTGCTGCAACGCCAATAACTGCACCTTAAAGGAGGGGGCCCAGTGCGCCCACGGAGTGTGCTGCGACGCTTGTAAGGTGAGAAACATACAAACATCTTCCCAGCGCGGTTTGTAGAGACATCCGCCTGCAGCGGCGGCAGCAGCTCAGTATCATTAGTTTGCTGTCAGTCTTCATGTCAGCCGATTGACACGCGGCGCCCGTAACACGCCTCATCGTCTGTCTCACAACCTTCACATCACAACCGCGCCTTCTTAAAATACAAGTCCTTGCATTTCAGTGTAGAACACAGATCATTGTCAGATTCTACTGAGCTTCAGCCTGACAGACGACACAAAGCTCTGAAGCTTTGGTGACAGAAAGCAGTTTGCAGAAGAAACGCTGCGTCTTCGTCTCTCCTTCTTTCTGGCTGAAGCTGCTGCTTTCTTTATAACTGCGGCTGCAGGATGATTGACAGGCGCTTTATCGCACAAAGAGTTGACATAAAAACATTTGTGTTTTGTATTTTATTTGATGTTACCTGATATGTATGGAAAGCCATTTTATTTAATATGAAGACAAAAATAATGTTATAAGTAAATTGTTAATAAATATTCCATAAATTTCCTCATTAGATAAAATAAAATGTATTTGAGAATATATCATATGTATATATATATATATATAAAAGTTTGTTTTAAGATTATTTGTTTCAACATTTATTTATTATTTATTTAAGATTCATCTATTTACAAGATTCATTTCATTTATTTATTTAATTGATTGTTATTTTAAGATCTATTTATGTCAGTTTGTTAAATTTCAAAATGTATTTAGTTATAATTATTTCCAAATTCGTTTATTTATTAAGTATTATAAATGTAAAATAAAGATCCTGTAATAAATGTAAAATCATTAGAAATTTAAAATCCTTGAAATACTTAGATTAGCTTTACAAAAAAGAAGTTTCATAAAATAATACACCATTATGAAATAAATGACTAAATACATTTGCAAATAGATCGATTTATTTATTAATACACAAATACACAATTTATACATAAATACATCTGCAAGTTGATAAATAACAAAACAAAAGACAAAATAAGATTTCTTATTTTGTGGTATTTCTTGGGTATATTTTATTTATTATGAAATATATTCCTAATAGTCTATTTAAAGCAGTGTCTTTTTATTATTTATTTTTTAGTGAAACAGCTTTCCATATCTGGGAGCTTAAAAGGACGAGTTTAATGTCTGACATAAAGCAGTGGGGAAGGAGGACCGTAGAAACAACGGAGCTTTTAACAGAAGCAAACTTCATTCACAGACATGTCGACCTGATTCTCTACTGTTTTATTTTTGTCTCTGTAGGTTTTAATACACAGAAATGAGGAGGAATTGTTGTTTTCTGTTTTTTTTTCAGCATGAGGTCTCCCAGCTGCAATAAAAGATGGATTTAATTACATTTCATTGTTTGTTTTGTTTTTTTATTCCCGCACCATGTGGGTCAGTAACTTCTGCTTCATTCTGCAGACTAAATTACTTACCTACTCGGTCAAACTTCAAGCTCTGATTTATTCAGTCAAATATGTTTAATGTTTGGGTTTGAAAATCATAGCTGGCTCTGAAATAGAAAGGAAGTGTCTAAAGGCTGACGATAGAACATCCCTCTGATTACTTCCCTGTTTTTAACTGACTAATCAAGTCAATCTGTTTTTTACTGGTCTCCTCCCTTCGTCGTCAGTTGAAGCAGGCAGGCACCATGTGCAGAGGGCCGGCGGGGTCATGTGACCTGCCAGAGTACTGCACCGGGGCGTCTCCCTACTGCCCCGCCAACGTCTACCTGCTCGACGGCTCCTCCTGCCAGTATGGAAAAGCCTACTGCTACAACGGCATGTGCCTCACCCACGAACAGCAGTGCCTGCAGCTCTGGGGCTACGGTGAGAATCAGCCGCGTGTAGCCTGAGCATCCTGGGGTTAAACACGAAGCCGTACTGAGGGGAGCGTTCTGTTTTCCAGGAGCGCGACCGGCCCATGACGCCTGCTTTGAAGATGTCAATGCAGCAGGAAACGCATTCGGGAACTGTGGGAAAGACGGAAACGGAAACTACAAAAAATGTGAAAAAAGGTACGTTTTACACTGATGTACGGTTTAGATTGGTTGGAGCTCATGAAGAGGAGGAGCTAAAGGACCATCTGATCTCCGCCAGTGTAAGTGGGGTAGACGGCAACTATAGTTTCCCCGACGTCTTTAGTTGTAAACTCCATATTTACTCCATGTGGTAGCTGTTGCTAGGGAAGCCCACAGATGGTTACAAAATGTCAAAGCTCTTCTGTCTGCTCTACAAACCTGCTTACGAGGTTCACAGAGGAGACCACTGTAGACACAGTGCAGAGAGGACATCCACCTCCTCACCTGGAGTTCAATCAAAAACTCTGTTCTGAACATCGTGGATTTAAGGGAGGTCCAGTAGAATGGATAAACCTCCTGATACACAGAGAGGCAGTGCACTGCATGACAACAGGAAGTTCCTGGACCTTCACCTCTGACCTGTCCTGGATCAGGAACACCTTGACCCTGCTGGAAGAAGAAGAGTGTGGTGTAGGATGTGCTGTCCCTCGTATGGACCCCATCTACTATAAAGGAGAGGAAAACCATCCTCCTTTAACAGCTTTAAGGGTCTGATCTTCAGAGGGTTTGAATATATAAAACATGTGAAAAAGATCTTTGTGTTTGCCATTTATCTCACAGCGTGTGCAAACCTTTTTGTGCACATGTTCCTTTAACAATATGCAGATGATATTCTAATAATAGAACCATGCAAATGGATGTTTGAAGGATGTCCAAACGTAAACAGGTACTGCGTGCAAAACGATTTTCCAAATCCAAAACTCAATTGCAGCTGCAGTTATGGGATCGTTTTCAGCACTTCTGAAAATCAGATGCAAAATGACCCAGAAACTTCTGCCTCAGACGAGGCATCGGTACAACAGAGACTTTAAGCGAACCTGCATTCAGACTGAGTGCAGTGATTTCCTCCAGTCCCGTGGTGAGTTCTCCGCATTTCAGATGTAGTGTTCACACCTTCAGCTGCGTGAAGCTGACAGCCCAACAATGTGAAAAAACTCAGCAAATAGACTGAATGGTCTGAATTTCTTTATGAGGCTGTGCAGTTAAAATACTCATATGTAAAAAAGAAAGAAAGAAATGAATTAAAGATCAGTCCAGTACTAACCTCAGATCAGTAATGGAGGAAGGTTTTAATCAATGTGTTTCTGTCGGACAAGTTGTTCAGCTCGTAATGTTTCTTCCAGCCAAGAACATTTATTAAGACGTCGACACCAGAAACAGCTGATCAGTCATGTGAGTCAAAGTTCACTACATCAGAGCTGATTGAAAAAAATCAAAATCCATCTCCTGTTTTGTGCATCAACCCTTTTTCACAAAAATACCTGAAGCAAGCCTAAAAACAGTTTGGCGTATTTTAGAGGATTTCTGCAAATTTTGCCCTTTTTATCAAGCTTTTCTGATGCGGTACTTGAAGTTGCGCATTAGAAACACAGAGAAACACACCTTGTGAGGTATTTGTTTCACTTTCAACTGCTGTTACCTGGTTACAGGTGGTGCTATAAATAATATTTTGTCTGATCATTGTTTGTTTATTTTAATAATTGATGTCATTATTACCTCCAACTACATGGCTTAGAACCTCATCTTTCTTTTACAGCCATCCTCAGACTGCTGGTATCACACCCAGTCTGCTCCTTTTAATGGGCAATAAGATTCCTTATTTTTAATCACTGTTTATCTTCTCCTCTTTAGAACATTAAACAAAGTGGGACAACATGCATGTAAACATTTAGGGTTTAAACAAAAAGAAGAACAAGGATGACCACTCAAAGAAGAAATCAAATAAAATAAAGACAAACAGGATGAATTAAAGTAATACATTTTCACCTCTTGCCATAAGATGTGTTCAAACTTTACCAAAAAGCCGTCCTCTTATCTTCTTCTAATCTTGATTTAATGTCAACTGCTCCATTCAATGTGTGATAGTTGGAGGATCCTTACTTGAAAGGTTTGGAGAAGATCAGTGTTTAATATTTAAGTTGACTGAGTTATTATTTGTTGATATGTTAGGTTTGCACGTCTTCCTTCATCTTGTATCGTGTCTCGTCTCCTCCTGTAATATTTTCCTGTTCGTCTCTGGACCCTTTTGCCCCCACAGTCAGGGAGCCTGAACACACAAGTCACAGAGAGCTAAATTAGCTATTTAGCAATGCTAATGAGCTTGTGGATTATAGTCGTTGATGGCTGTCTGGAGGAGCGGCTGATGTCGGAATCCATTACTGAGTTCTGCATGAGAGATGTAGGAGTTTCTGACAGCACAGTGTTTCTGAATTGATTGAGGATATTTAAATCTGCCGGGTGTAGAGACACCTGAACAGCACCAGTTCCTGTCCTTGATTCCTCTACAAGGTGCTGTTCACTGAATAACGATATGAGAAATAAATAGAAGATAAACTTCCACTCTAGACGTGGCTGTAGCTCCTTTATTGAATCGGTTTGATTTGGCTCAGTCCTGCAGATCCTGATCGTTTGCATCTCACACACACTTAGAAAGCTTCTTGGTCTTTCTGGAGCTTTTCTGCCTGTCTTTCTTTTTTAGAGACCAACAAGTGTCAAGGACTCGGTGGCATGTGCAGCAAGCGTGGCTAAGGGCCCAACTGTTGAGCTTTTGATTAAATCTACGTTTAAACTGGATGAATTGAGACTCTACAAAGATTCACGTTGAGCCATGTATAGTTTTTGTTTTTTTTCCATAAACATTTGAAGCTAACAAATGCCTCTACAATTTATTTTTATGATTTTCAATTAACATTTCTGTAGAAAAGTGCAACTTGATGTAAAAATATTTGACTGCTTCTAATGCAGACCATGGTAAAAAATGCCTGGTTTTATATCCATGCTAACTCTGCTCCACTGTCTCAGGAAGCAGACCAAACCCCCTGCATTTAAATATTTATTATCCATCATAAAACCATTCAGAAACATGTTGAATGTTTTTTACAAAGTTATCATGTAATTAGAAACAGATGCTGATTGTAGTTTGATTATCCTTTATGTTGCCCCCCCGTTAACCTCAACAACCTTCTTTTCTCAGCATTAGTTTTTAGCACCAAACACAAAAACCTTTGAAATTGTTTGTGTTTCTACGCAGTGATGCCAAATGTGGAAAGATTCAGTGCCACAGCGCTGCCAAGAAGCCCAAAGGCACCAATGCTGTTTCCATTGACACAACCGTGAAGACAGGCGGCATCGAGGTGAAGTGCCGCGGCACGTATGTTTACAGCACGCAGGATGGCCAGGGTGACCTGCCCGACCCCGGCCTCGTCATGACCGGCACCAAGTGTGCGGAGGGCAAGGTCGGTATACACTCCTGATCGAAAGATGTTTAGACCTGATGTTCTTTTCACAACTCTAATTGTACAATGAGCTTTAAAATGTAAAAATTAAATTTAATTTTAAACAGACTGTTTAACACCTTTATTATTTAGTGGAAGAAAACAAGATTTGTCTTTCTGTTTATTAAAGGAGATACAGAAATTAATGTCAGCAAACATTTCACTGTGGGTTCATGGCAAACCGCCGTACTATCAGAGGCTGAACTAAAAGCAAATGTTTAATTTTTCTACAGCTAAAAATTCATATCAGAACACAAACACTAATCAGAGGAATTGAATCACATGTTTGACTTATTGTAAATGGAGAAACAGAGAGTTTGATGCTGAGGGGGGGTGCTCACAGCAGCACTGAAAGGAATAAACTCAGATGGATGCTACTTCAACATTGTCGTCAAAGTCTCCTGCACAGAAAGTTGTTCCTGTTGCTGTTTCAATAAACGGATGTCATAAGGGTCCAAAAAGTCTGAAAAATATTGCATCAAAGTTGCAAAGTTCATCATTAATGACAAGTAAAAACAACCTTTGCTACGTGGGTGAAGACAGAGGCCTTGGAGATGGTTTATTGTTACACTGTCTTATAGTGCATTCACACCAAACGGTGTCCTCAGTCAGAACGGTGGATTTTACATAGTATCCTCGTTTACTTCCTGGGTGGGGACATGTTTGTGTTGTTGTTTGCATTGCTAGCAGTGCTAACAAAAACACTTGCTAGTGCTAGCCCTAGCAACGGTAGTTGGAGCAGTGAGAAAGCAGAGGCGTTGGGTGAATGAAACCTTATGTCCAGAGAGCAGACTAAGGCCTGAAGAAGCTCCGTTCTCATAGACTGGATGCTCTGGTTTCTATTTTATGCACGTTCTTTCTTCAGTGTCTGCCACAGTGGAGGTTGAACTATGCCGAACTTTGAGCGACAAAAAGATAAACACTACAAAAGCTGCGTTCTTCGGCTCCGCTTGGCACTGCAATAAAGCACCATTGCTCTTCTCAAGCCATTGAAGATAATCACTTTGGGTGCACCACGTCCTGTTTGAGAAACCCTTTACAGAGTCCAAACTATGCAGCTTTACCAGAGACGCTGCCCGTCTATCTGCTGCTGCATCCTGCAACCCTCTTGCCTTCATCATTAGGGGGTCCTTACAATGTTTGACACAAACAGTTATCGATCTTTATTTATCTATTGTGATTCTTTTTAAAGGCTTTGGTCTTAAACTGCTCTCCAGCTGATTATAATTATTTTCTTCTTTCAGTTGTCAGTGACTTATAGTTTGCAAAATGTGGAATATTTCCCATGTGTGAACGTTAAGGTGTTAGTGCGGGCTTGTAAAAAAAAACATGACTCTATAAACGTTAGATTACTGGAAAATGTCCATTAATGTGCATTAAAGGCTTACCTGAGTTGCTGACCACGTCCACCCACACATGAAGGCTGCTTTTCTAAGAGCCATTCTGCCCGCATGCATCAACAGACTGATTTACGAGCAATGTTACACTAATTAACGAATTATTAAGATTTTTATACCCTTCAGAATGTTTGGTGGAAATGTTCTTACGCTCCAAACATAACGGACGCTAGTCAGCGTTCTCTTTGCCATGAGCTGCTTGTTCTCTCTAATGAGTAAACAACAAGGGTTCTTTATCAGTCCACCTCACACAGACCTAAATGTCACAAGTCCCCAGGGAGCTTAGCTTTTTGTCTAATTAACATTATTCTGCCATTTTTGATTCTTAATGCAGCATGCAAATTAATATATCTCAGTAGAATCAAACTGTTTGATGTAAAAAATAAAGTTTGAATGTGTAAAATTAAGAGTAATTTATCCTCTGCTATTTCACAAGCATCGCTCCTTTTTTAACTTTCCTCTGCGTCACAATCCACCCCTTTTACATTCCATTTTAGCTGGCGCTCCGAGGCCCGTCTGCTGCTGCAGGAGTGATGTATAATGAATAGGCAGCACATAATACCATCAGCTGTCCACCGTGATGAATTCTGAGTCATCCTATTGAGTTCAACTTTTCTCTGAAATAAATGCTCACAAAACCTCTGCCTGTAATCACCCAGTCACACATGCAGCTCTGCAAAATCCATGTTATTGTTGAAAACAGTAGAAATGCAATATAATTTGCATATTAATATTAGCATCAGCAAAGAAAATAACCCTCTGATCTGAAGGTATTTGTAAATGTTTGTGTACATTTTTCAAATATTATTTAAAAAATACTTCCAGGAAGGCGTAACCCAGAGGTCCGCAGAACAATACTGGGAGGGTGAGAGCTATGATTGACAGCAGCACACTGGCACTCACAGCAACACAAACACGGCAAGCAGAGCAATCCCAGTAATGATTTCATGACGGAGCACTCGCTTCTGTCTCCAACTTCTTTACTAAAGACATGCGGTGGTTTTCATGGGATGTCAATAAATATCTGAACCAGTCTGATAAACAAACATGAATAACTTTGATGTCTTATGACCCACTGAAACAACATGAATGCCACATCGTTGTTTTTAGTTTGGAAAAAACAAGGCGCACTAATCTATTAGAACAAAACAGTAATATATTTTTAGGAGACTTACAAACAGACAAAACCATCTGTTTGTCAGGAAAGCAGAATCCCAACAAATATGCTGTAATTTGTCAAAAAGAATTCCTTACAGACAGCAGAATAAGAAGCCTCTTCATTTAGGTGAATTAAAACATCTATTATTCATACAGTGTAATAGCAGTAAGGCACAGTTTTAATGGTCTATTGTTAGGTAAAGTTATTGTTGCTAAGTATTTACACACTTGTTACTTCTACCTAGTTCGAAATAAAACATGAAATAAAACAATTGTTTTGACTCCAAAAAACAAAGTCTTGTACATTTCACACATTTATGAAGTGTACAAAACCTACATGAAACAGGCCTTTTCCTGTTGTCACTCCTTTTTTTTTTTTTTTATTTTATTTTTTTTTTTTTGAGCTTTTTATGGCACTAGTGGCTCGTTTTTCTGACAGTAGGCTGACAGGAAGGGGGGATGAGAGAGGGGGG
>JAUZNJ010036440.1:0-11853 GCA_034780135.1 Jordanella pulchra
CAAATATTGACGCGAAGGGGGTACCTGACGCGTCAATATGTGACGCTGAGGGGACATTGCCCAGGCGTCAGTATATGCCGAGTCGGGAGTGAGAATGCGTTGAAAAGTCATGAAATGTTATAAAAGCAGCTTGGGGAACCATGCTAGAGATGCAGAAAATCTGTGGAAGATGTTTCTCTGGTCAGATGAGAGCATAGGTAAACACTGTTAACTTTAAAGCTTTGTGTTGAAAAGAACAAAAACTAATAATGCAAATCATCAGGACACATGATAATAGCAGGATCATGTTTTTTGGATGCAAGCTGCTCAGCCTTGGACAGAAATTAAACTGTTTATCCATTCAGTTCCCCTTCAGTCTTCTATTAGCTTTACAAAAAGACTTGAAACAGGCCGATTTATCCTTTAGAGGAACGTTAATGTAAAACATTTAGTTGGATCTGCAGAGGAATAATCTTTACTAGTGTATTATCATGTCTTTAAAGTAAAATTTTAGATCTAAATCTGGAGAATCTACAGCAGGTCTGGGACTTCAGATTCAATCTAAAGGAGCCATATGAAAATAAAATAAGCTTTAATTTAAGTGACATGTGGATCAGTGAAGTGTATTACATTCATTTGATTTCGAATTCTGAACATTTTTGTTGATTTTCTCATGTTCATTTTATTTATTTGGTTGTAACGGGACAAAAACTACACAGTAATCTAAATCCATACAGTAATACTTTATTGGTACAAAAGGGGAAGGATGGATGAGTGTTTTCAGTTATGTGGATGACACCACCTGCTGCAACTCTTTGATGCATTGGATCAGATTTTTTTGTGAAACTTTCTCTCAAATTGGTGCACAATAAAACCAAACTGAACGTAGGAGTTAGAGATTAACCTTAATCTAATCATTTACACATACTCCCTCCTTCTTTCTCTGCATTTGGCTGGGAAAGTTAAAAAATACACTCTCAGGGTGTATCTTGCTGCACTGACTGACAGTTTTAGACACGTGTCAAGCTTGTGTTGACACTGGAAGGGGAAGAAATACAAGCCTGACTGGTTCACAAAAGGTCAATGTGACAATTCAGGAATTCAGGCTGCAGAGCTCAGTCTCTGGGGAAAATACTATCTCCAGAGGTCCCAGTGTCTAACATCAAGTTCAAGGGGCATCCAGAGCTTGTTTGATACAAACATCTGTGTGTGCATTGTGCAGCAGAGATACTGGCGGGGTAAACAAAAGGCTTTACACCCGAAACAGAGCCTTCCTCCGACGTCTTCCTCATAATGCTCATATTATGGGCTTGCAGGAAGCACTTCTTTATTTGCAGAGCTACATTGAAAGACACGGAAGATATAAACTAGATACATATATTTTGGAGTATCATCACCTAAAAAAGAATGCTTTAATGCATCTTATTTGAAATAAAAAAAACCCTCTAACGTTTAATCACGTTTGCTATGTAAGATAATTAAACGCTATAAATAGATAGAAAATCTGTTTGTATCATGTTACACAATTTTCTAATCAGCAGTCTATCTCATTGAAACAGCAGGGTTGCTGCTTCCATCTTTTTAACCTGCTGCAGCCCTTTGGACCACATGCAGGGATATTTTGTCAACAATTTGAGGCTCACAAAATTTCAAAGGACGAGCAACTTTTTGTGGAAGTTTATGTTAACAAGGATTGGGATAATTTCTGTGGAGAACATCGGTTCATGAGAGAAAATATATATTGAGTTGGATGTAAAAAGGTGATAAAAGTTAAATGCAGTTAGGAGGATTCCGGACAAGATTTTTGATAAGCAATAAAAGAGGAACAGAGAAACATCCAAAAACTGCTGCTTCCAAGATCAGAGTTTTTCTTTTTAGTTAAGGCTTTGTGGAAAAACCTCAAGGCGTATATATACTCCTATTTATTTTTTTTTTAATCCAATTTTTATTTGGATGCAAAGTTAAATTTTTTTTTATTAATATATTAATATAGAGCATCCCAGCTCTAGATTTTTAAATCACCTTTTCAGACCAAACAACCAAGAAATTTATCTTATTGTATTCTAATTCTCAATCTCATAAATAACATATTTTTTTTCGAATTGAAATGATTTGACACTGGTTTTAAGACACATAGTTTCACAGAAACAGACGAGCATGTCAACAGTTTCTGATGATGATGTTGATAATAATGACTGTTTCTTCTGTTTTAGGTTTCACCCTGTTCTCTTCTTCTCGTTCTTCTCACTTAAGCCGTTGCTGGGAGGGATGCTGGAGTGATCGACTCCGCTGGATGTTAGCCTTCCCACCTCTCCTGTTGCCAGGGTGACAGATGGACCTTTCTCTGTTGAAACACTCCGTTTCCATCTTTGTCACCTCAGATTGGTGAGTGTGTGTGAGATAGAGCGATGCTGGCGTGCAAGGCTTCCCATGACAGATTACAGAGGTACGGACAAACAGAAAGTCGTTTGTGTTTGAAGCCGTTGTGAAGTCAATCATGCTCTGCACAACACCAATCTACCACTCTCTACACTTCGTCTGGGATTGAGAATCACAAATAAAGCAGGACAGTGCCTGTGAGGGCCTGTCTATGATTCACAATGGAGATATTTCCTTTTTCTCTCCGTCTTCAACATTTTGGCTCTCTGCTTGAAAGTTCTTTGATATAGAACCAACAGTACTGGGCTGAATTTTGCCCGGAGGCTACTTTCTCTGCTTAAAGTGGATCTCGTTTTATTTCAGCCTCCCCTTGCTTCATTTCCTCTGTAAGACTCTCTCTTTGTCAAAGAGTATCAGCTCTGATAATGTTGCTATTAGCACAGATCATCACTCACTCTGGCTCTGCCCATGGCACAACTGGGCCACCGCCAAGTGAAATAAATGACATCATTCATCGTGCTTGTAGCCCATCCAGTCCTGCTTTCAGACTGGGACGTTATTAGAGCATCATCTGCAGCCAGTTCCTCTGCGGAGGCCCTGACATCATTCATCTGAGTCAATTATTACAATTGCTGCTGTCTCATAATCTGCTTTACAGTCTCGACTACAAGCCCAAATCACTTCTGAGCTAACGTGGGCATTGATCACACTGAACCAGGTGTGAAGTGTGACTCACTGTCTTTTTTTTTTCAGTTTCACAGGTGCATTAAAACTGTCTCTATGCATGTAGAGACATGTAGAGACGTTTCCTTTCCTTTACTACTTTATTGGAAATATCTAAACTTCAAGATCCGCTACTGTTAATCTGAATTCTTGCTGAAGAAAAGTAAAATGATATCCCACTCACTGTCCTGTAGACAGTATTGTATCTTAATCCAAGTGTATTGAAAATTTGTCAAAAACATGCAGATTTATGCATCTTCCTCTCGAGTTCTTCTATGTGATAATTAAGAGTTGGTTTGTTAAGACAAGCAACATGGTACCGATTTTACAGCCAGATCAAGAAAAGAAGAACATGCCAGTGATCCTGTGACTAAACCTGATTTGTCTTCTTGTTAACTGCTTGCAATTATCAGCTTAGATATTATTTCAATATTTATTTTGTTTTCTGTATTTTCTGTTTAAATATTGTATTTGTGATTATCTCTTTTCTTTTCTGTTACACCAGTCTTTTAAAGCCAAATTGGCTTTAAAAATCATTTTTCTGTAAAGTTAATCCCTTGCAGGGCTGAATAAGCTGATTTCACTCATCTTAGGGATTCAAGTAAGTTTCTCTTCCATTGCATTGTTATTTTCTTCTGCATATCTGCAGCAGCAACCAGAGCCTTGGAACAAAGTCTCCCAGTGCTGTTTGATGTTTTACTTTTTTAAACCTAACTTTAAAAGCACAATTGGACACCGAAAGCTGTAGAAAGATGTTAAGAAGAAATCAAGAGGTCATTTTCCACAGGGAGTTATGAACACACCTGTAAAGCTCTTAGAAAATATATTATGGGCATGAGAAAGCAAGACAATGCATATCTCCTTTGAAAAGTAATCCCAGCTATTAAAACTTTTTATGTTTTGTCACACTGAACCACTAACGTTACGGTTTCAGGTTGATGGGAAATATGTGATATGAAAAAAAGATTTGAGTCCCTCTCAGATTCCTCCCAATGTACATTTATTCCTCCCAGCCTGGTGAACGCCTACAGTTTTCTTCCTGATATCCTTCACTCTTTGGTGAACAGGTGCCTTTTCTATAGATAACGAGTAGAAACAGGTGCCATTGATACAGATAACAAGTGGAGGACAGAAGAGCGTCTTAAAGAACAAATTACAGATCTTTGAACCAAACATTTTCCTTGTTTGATGGTTACCAAATACATATTTTCCACTTTAAGTTACAAAGGAATTCTTAAAAAAAAACCTACAGCTTATTTTTTTTCTAATTACGCCTATGATAAAAATTCCAGACTTCCTTCCTCTCTTAGTAGGACAGGCATGTCCAAAGTCAGTGCTCAAGAGACGCTGTCCTTTAGGTTTTAAAGGGTTTCCCTAATTTCCATTGATAGCTGAGTAACATTTGCCGTTTCTCAATTTTCAAGAATGTAAGTATGGACTCGTGTTCTTGCCAAGCACGTTCTTCACAAGAACACAGGAAGTCTGGACTCGGGGAGAACGGGAACACGCAGGACAGATCTGTGTGAATTGGAAAAGAAGCGTACTAATGATGTCACCGCATTAAAAGCTTGTCTGGAGCTGGATTATAACTTCTATTATTAATTGTCTGTAGATAATAATTACCTGGTTTGTTTGTTTCTGTTAGCAACTAGCAATCCAGATACAGGAATTGTTTTGGTAATGATCTGGGTCCGATATGAAGCTGGAGGTCACAATGTGAGCTGCTTGGTGGAGGTCTGCGCTCTTCGAGTGCTTTTCCAGTATATATATATAATTTCATTTAGTGGGGCAATGATTATCAACACAGGCAGAGGCTGTGGCTGATGACGTTTCACAGTACGCATATTGAGAAATGGCCATTGAAAACCTGTAGGACAGCAGCACTCGATAACTGACTTTGGACATGCCTGAAGCAGGAGAACTTGCACCATCACAAGCTGACTAAACACTTCTTTGATCCTCTGTACCATACTGTTTCACTGTGGGTAAGGTATGGTCAGAGAGTACAGTGTTGTTTTTCTATGTTGTGTAGCATTTAGATTAGAAAGTGTAAGTGTGGACTAATTTAATGCTATTTCCCCTGCATCACACCTTCAAATATAACCAAACTGTTTAGATGAGCTTTGATTACTAATAAAGTGACCTCTGTCTTTCCATTTTACAATTATGCATAACTGTTTTACTCCATCAGATAAAAACAAAACAAACAAAAGGAAAAAAAACAATGAATGTACTGATATTCATGTTTATCTTTTATGATAGCTTGATGACATTTTTGTCCCTCTGGGAATCAGACATGTGATGGAAAAATAGGGAACCAGGTGAGAAATAGCGCTGTCTGCAGAGATAATTAAGGAAGAAGGACACGTGAGACTGAATCAGAAACATCTGAATCCTAGCCCATCTGACAGCAGCCAACAGGTTCTGTTCAGCCGGTATGTGACATGTTAAATTATGGGTGGATAATGAACATCATGTTAACTTCTCAGATGTGGTGTGTTACAGCATTAGGGAGTACACTGAGTGACTCACGGAGCCTGCAGCTGGTGGCACAAAGAAAAACAACCTCAAAGATTAATCTGTGAAAGATTGCTGCAAAATGGATTTAAATTATTTGTCAACATTTGTTTTATTTTTATTGTTCATCCTTAATGGAATTTTGTACAGAATCAGAACCTGAAGTTTTACATTTTACACACTGAAGTGATTGACAGCTAAAGTGATCACATCAAAAAATAAAAAGAAATACCATTTACCATTTACTACATGCTAACAAAATATCTAAATGCATTTAAATAACTTAGATCATTTTGGCCATAGCAGAATTTTACCAACTTGTTTACAGTTTAATTCAGTTGTCGTCACAATATGAACGAAACACAATATTATTTGTACATTACAAACTTATGGTAAAAAAAAAAAAAAAAGAACCGCCTTTTAATGTCAGTGTTTCATATATTTTATATCTTATTGCATTTACAGTATTTTTAACTAACATTTCTATATTTTTTATGTTTGTAAGAAAAAAATAAAAACTGGTTTTTGCACTTCACATTTAATAACAATTCATATTATACAGATACTCCTTTGATCCATCTATCGTCCGTCCAGCCATCACTAAACAAGTTTGCTCGCTGGCACTCATTTTTATAAAAATGTATCATTGAAAATAGCCGATCTACCCACTTTGCATATTTTCGCACTGAAACCCCAAGCATGCACAGAGAGAGCAAGCAAAATCCATGCTAAAGAGTCCAGGCATGTTTAAGACATAGCAGCGGTGCAAACAATAAGGCCTACCTTAATAATGTATTTTATGTTTTCTTGATTATCTACACTGTCCAAGCTCTGACTTTGCAAATGCTTTTGTTTTATCCTGATCTGTAAACAATGCTACATAAATGAAACTAAATAGCTTGGGGTTCAGTTTCAAAAATCTCCTTTCTATTCCTTGTCAAAAATATTATCCTTCAAGCACTGTAAGGATGGTAGCAGAGCTGGCAGCCGCCCACTGTTGTTCTAGCATAACAAAAGAGCAAAAAGGAACCATCATAATACCATGAGTATTATTATCAATCACTATATATCTATACATATGTGTTTTTTAAAATTAAACAGATGATTGTCCTAGTATAAGAGAAAAGAACTAATAATTGCTCTGTATCACTGGTTTACACTAATGGAGCCTGAATGAAGCTGAACTTTGAGAGGGTCGCATCTTGGTGGAAAAAGTCCAGCATTCATTATGAAAAATCATTAGCTGTACCTCCTTGTTTGACAAGAGCTTTTTCAAAATTTCTATCGCAGCGGCAAATAAAAAAATCAAATAAAATATTGTAGTCCCCTGCAGTTTACATAAGCAAAGAAAATCTGTAGAACATAGATCGTGAGCACTGTGCAATAAACCATGCTGGGAGCTTTAAGGAGCACTTAGTGGGTGGTTGTAGGATCCTTTAAATATATTTTATCCTAAGAAGAGAGTGCTGGTAAGGTATGAGTCACTGACTGTGAGATAATCTTTAGTGTGTGTCCACAGCACATGCTGCAGTTCCTCATCATAATATAAACATCACATTCACAGGCATAATGGACCATAGCTGATAGCTGCTGCTGCCAAAGGAATCAAAGTTGGAGAGAAATATCTTTTTTCATTTTAAGATCTACTTTTCCATCTGGACTCAGGGGTTTATACCAGGAATGTAAGCTGAGGAGGAGTTTTGATGCATTTAGACACAACTGGAGAATCCGTAAAAGCAGCTCCAGACCCAATCAGCACAGAACAGCTTTTATTATGTTTCAATATTCCTCAGGATGCTATCTTAAAATTTCCATGTCAATCCCTCCTGCTTCATCTGTTAACCCCTGCTGAACGTATTACTGTTATATTAAGCTGGAGAACACCAAGCTAATCTTATTAGACCACATGTATTATCATGTGTCAGAAGTTGAAAGTTGATAAGCAAAAAGCAAAGGGAAGCAAACGAATACAAGCGAAGCAGATACTGATAAGGTATGTGAGGAAGGCGCAGCTCACCTCATTATGTTTGGTGATTAACCCATGTGGTCCCTTTCTCTCCCTAATTATTAAAACCATGCTCCATCATTACTGGGATTAATTCACAGACAGGAAAATATATAAGATAACCTTGACATCATTTTGAAGAATACACAAAGTAAACACTGAGTGTGTCGAGCTCTTTCCCTGCTTCTTCATACTCGTACTTCTGCAGATGCAGTTTTTCACTGATTTAATACCAAGTCATGGCAATTTAAATTTGTTTGTTTATTTTATGGGGAAAGGTTAAATCGAACCTATGTTATCTTCCTTTGCACATGCTGAAGGTGTAACGTACATGAGTCGATTTACCCCTGAAGTTCATTTGTTACCTCCACCAAGGAGGTTGTTTTCTGTAGCATTGGTTTGTTTGTTTATCTGTTAGCAACTTTACAGGAAAAGCTATCGACGAATTTGCTTGAAAATTTTACCAAAGGTGCGCCGCAGGCTAAGGACCAATCTATTAACTTTTGGTGGTGATCCAGATCAGAATCTGGAAACAGGATTTTTTTGGGATCCGGTGTGAAAGTGGAGGTCACAATATGTGGCGGGAATGAGCTGCTTGGCGGAGGTCTGTGCTCTCTGAGTGCTTTCCTAGTTTTACTCATGTTTTTATCTCTTTATTCATGTGATTTAAAGTTCTCCTTCAAAGATTCTCGAAACAAACCAATAAAAGCTTTTTGTTGAAGAGTTCCAGGGCAAAACGAAACGACCCAGATGGTCTGATCAATGGAATCAGTTTAAAGGATTTTCATTTTCCTCTCTCTACCAGACCTGCAGTAACATTTCATGCTTTACAAGGACCCCAGTGTGTTACTCTTCATAGGTCTCTTCCACTGCAGCACACAGTATTGTTTCCTGCATCCCACATTTGTACAAAAAAAACTTTTATTTCACGTTAAACACCTTGCAACTGCACAATTCAGAAGGCTTGGATTCTACGTAAAAATCTATTTTCCACCTTAATGTTCAGTAGCATTTCTAACAGCTTCTTGTAATTCCATCCATCTAGATACACATTAAGTACATTTTGATCTTTTTCACCTAAAAATAACTTTGCATTTTTGAAAATCCTGTGGTAGAACTCAATGCTTCATTTCACAGGTGAATTTTCACCTGACACTTTATTAGGTACATGTTGCTATAATAGGTTGATGAGCCTAGGTTGAAACTCATTTTGTCTTTAGATCCAAATTTGGTCTTTGTGGTACAGATTCAAAAAGGTGAAACATGTCTTTAAATGTTTTTTTTTGGCTCTAGTGGCCTTTATCATTTTTGAAAGTAGGCAGACAGAAAAGGGGTGGACAGAGAGGGGAAGACATGTGGTAAAGGTCAACTGGCTGGGATTGAACCAGCAATGTCTGTGTCAAGGACCAAGGCCTCCATACATGGTCGTATGCATAACCACTACACCAACGTCGCACCCAAGAAGAAAGGTTGGATCCATGCTATTTGGTTCTTTAACACCAGACTCTGAACCTACTGTCTAACCATTGCTTCAGACACAAAACAAACCTTTATTCTTCGTTGTGCAAATTCCTGTGTGAACTCTAGTTTGTTTTCTTAAGCTTAGAGGGGTTGTACAGGGTGTGGTTTGCTATGCTTTGTGTTCAGAGGTGATATTCCAAATACCTTTGTTGTTATGAGTGGTTACCTGGGCTGTTGTTGCCTATCTGTGGTCATTAGCTGGGCTTATTATCCTCCACTAACTTTTACAACACACCTCCGTTCACACAACTGCTGCTCCTCAAAACTTTCTATCAGTTGAACCATAAAGATGTAAAAACCCCAATGAGTTAACAGCTTTTAGAAAACTCAGACCAGTCTGTTTAGCCCCAACAACAAACTGTTAAAAGATTGATGGACTAACTTTTGCATAACAGTTTTAAAAAGGGTAATGCATGAAAAGTTTTACTTTATGACCACATATTAATTAGATGAAAAAAGTGGTTATATTTTTCATAAAAATTGAGTTTTGTAAATCACACATTCTTTAGCTTGTTGTTTTTTTTCCCCAAAGAATCTTATATCAATAAATGTCAAGACGTTTCCTCCCACACTAGCAGACTAAATCTGTAACGCCAGTTGTGATCAGGGGCCTCACGAAATGATTCATTGGGTCACAAATGGCTCACAGGCCTAAAGGACCTAAATGTTCTTCTGAAATGTCAACCTTTCCTAACGTCTAACAATGTGAACACATTTGGCCTGGGTCAAAGGATAGAACAGATGTACCTAAAAAAGTGACATTTGTTTAAGTGATGCGGGATCGTATCAGTGAGCCTTAGATCACATAAATCTGCACCTATTTAATGAATGTAATATCTGCTCTTACTCTACATTGGCTATTGAACCACAGCATTTGTTGACTCATTCCATGATAAGACTTTTCTCTGGTTTATTTTCAGAGTTTTCAGAAAATTGCTCTGAAGTAGATGAAGGAAGTCATGTCTTCATCCTGATTGATCTTTAATCAGGTAAATGGAGAATCTGTCTGGAAATGCACCCCCATTTGCTCACATGTGTTTTCGTAGCAAAGCAGCATGCTTCTTTTTCCGCTCTTTGGAGAGACAAATCTTTATAAAACCCAATCGTACCTTTCACACCGCATATTAATGTGAGCATGTCAACATGCTGAGCTTAGCACTCACCTAAGAGGTGTTGGGCCCTCAGGGCTGACAGCACGACTGCAGTCGGATAGCGACGTTAAATCCCGAACTCTGTAAACCTAAAAGGCTCCAACACTAACCTTGGGCTTCCTTAAACCATTTTAAGAGGAGATCTGGTTGCTTTGAGACTAGAAATAAAAGAACATTTATGGGAATGAGGAAAAAGAAACGCTGAGCAGATAAGATAGAGGGGAATTGGAGAGGCAGATGTGGGAGGGGGGGCTGGGAAGAGCTGAAGAACTTAAAAAAACAGGATACTTTGCTTGATGCAAAGAGGTCCCCATGGAGAAACAGAAAATGTATTCCTAAACATGTAATGTGTGCCGGGAAGTGTGTCTTTGTCTTTGTGCAGCACCCCAGCTGCTGTGGTGTGGGTGGATGTGTCGAGTACCCTGGAACAAGTTGTACACTAATAAAAGATGTTCCTTTAGGCTAAATACTCACCTCGCTGCCTGTCCCGCTCTTTATCAGCAAGACAAAACTCATTTCATATTAAAGGCTTTGACACACTAATGCTGCCAAATCCCAGTGCATCTGCTTCAAAGTGACAACTCTCAATGAGTAGTTTAAATGCACATGCAAGACAAGCCAAGAATTGAGTGCCTCCCCCCCAAAATCCTTATCTAAAGATTAAAATTTGTTCCACCATGCAGAATAAACCTGACAGATTTACTTATATAACACATGTACTTGGAATTGAACTTTCCATATCCCAAAGGCATAGTTTGAAATGCAAATGAATGCTGGACAAGGGAAGAACATTCTTCTAGGTGCCCAGTCAGTGTTCCAGCTTTGTCATTTGTTTGTCTCAACTCAGCTTCCAGCAAAGGCCATCGTCCTCCTGAGCCTAAAGTGGTTACTATGGTAAAAGGCTGCAAAGTAGCATTGGCTTTTTTTTTGCACAATATTGCTTTCTCTCAGTGGAACAGGCAGCTACCATATTTTATAATATTTTAGATGTAAAAATAGAAGATGATGCAACTAATGGCTTCTCACACTTCACTGCAAAAGGATTCGACACAAAGATGTGATTAATTGTGAAGTAGAAGAAAATCATATATGTTTAATA
Organism: Jordanella pulchra; assembly: GCA_034780135.1. Classification (NCBI taxonomy): domain Eukaryota; kingdom Metazoa; phylum Chordata; class Actinopteri; order Cyprinodontiformes; family Cyprinodontidae; genus Jordanella; species Jordanella pulchra. Next base: position 11,375 of record JAUZNJ010036440.1, read on the forward strand.
CAAGAAAATAAAAGATAAACAAGTGGACTTGGTGTTGGATAAAGTCCCATCATAATACCCAGAATTTGGCTCTAGAATAATCAACCCAGCTCTTCTGCAAAGTCCTCAGAAGATTATTAAAGAACATTAAAAAACACAGAACATGATGAACATAGCAGACTAGTCAAGGAAAAAGTTGTAGAAAATTATTTTAAAACAATGTTCAACCAGGCATCTAAAACTAGAACAAGTATATCACCACTGCAAACTCACAAAGATATAAATGTGCACCTTTACTGACTGAAGGGAACAGTAGAGGAGAAGCCAAGATGTAAATCTTTGAAGAAGCTGCAGAGATCCACAGCTCAGGTGGGTGAATATAGTTGTGGTCAAAAGTTTACATACAGTTGTAAAAACATAATCTCATGGCTGTCTTGAGTTTCCAATAAGTTCTAAAAGTCTTATTTTTCTGTGATAGAGTGATCGGAACACATACTTGT